>VWYP01032782.1:11789-49823 GCA_013400435.1 Pycnonotus jocosus | reverse complement strand
AGGGGTGGAGAGTGGGGAGTCTGTGGGAGGTGGTTGTTCAGACCTTTTTTCTTACCTACTAGCACTCCTTTGAGGATGGTGTATGATTTTAGCTTATGCTTGTGCTAAACAGCCCTCATTAGTCCTTTATAAGATAGGGCTGCAGAGGCCCTAAAGTCCCATTATGATTAACTGGAGCAACTCTTGACTTTCATCTAAAGGGAGTATCATTTGACATGAGTTCCAAACATCTTCCCAAAATAGCTACATCCGGTACACTTCAGGTCCTTTGGAACATTACTGCACACAGGTTCATGTTATTGTTCTTAGTTCAGCATGTTTTTCATATCTTTTTACAGCTGGTTGAAGTATTTTGCTTGGAAATTAGTTATCTAGGAAACATTTATTTTATGTGGATGGTTCATTCTAAAAGTGGACCTATATGTTTGTAAATATTATATTTGCGTATTTTTTCTGGATGACTTAATAAAAATTAGCTTTCAGGTTACTGATACATTGTTTATATCAACTATTATGTTTGATTTCTATTCATAGTTCTTAAAACACCTTGTATTTATGTATTTTGCAATTTTATTTTCTCAAGCTTGAAAACAACTGAAACAGATCATGGCATGGTACTTATAGTTACCAACTTTTCTTGAAGACAAATATAGCTCCAGTTCCTTCTCCTTAAACAGGAATTTCTTCACTTGCAAATAGCAAGTTGTACTAGGGAATAAAATATTTGAGCCACTTACCCAAGCAGTTTCTGGTTTTGCACTTCTTTGCCTAAAAGACAATGAGACCACAACCAAACAGTAAAGTTTAGACCCTGTCTGCAGTCATTTTAGAAATGTAAGCTATTCGAGCAGTTGAGTTTTTTGATCTGCTTCTACAAGAAAGAAGGATTTTTTTCCCTCATGGATTTTATGAGGAATTACTCCTTTCATCCAGTGTCTTGTGCCCAGGTGTGGTAAATGAACTCTTGAATACTGAGTTTTTCTATCATAGGTACCCCTGTTCCCACCCTTGGTGTGCATTGTGCTACCACCACACTTTTTCTGTCACTGAGTCAGTGATGTCAGCAGCAACTGAGCCAGATGACTGGGACTATAGGGTACATTTTTACTACATGAAGCAGACGCTCTTCTTTATTTAACATTGATTAAAAATCAATCTGTCTTCTAAGTCTTCCCATCTGCAAAACACATAGGCTCAGGAAGCGTGCCTGGGATTTTGATTAAGTACATGTTTCCCTCTCCTCTTCTTTTAAAGGTATGAATGAAGCATGAGGAAAATGACACCCGAACTTCTGTGCTGTGTGAAGATTTTAAAATACTCAGCCAACTTTTTTCTTTCTTTTTTTTTCTTCTTCAGCCAATAGTAGATTATTTCTTACATCTGGGTTTCCAGTAGAAACAGGAAGCTGATGAGTCAAATGTCCATGGGGATTGCCCTTATGGATATTTCAAAGCTATTGGCAAGAACGAGGTAAATCACCTCAAACCCCAGCTTTTGAGGTTTGGTGAAGAATGCACTGCTGAAAAGGCTTCAGAGGACTTTGGAGGAAGTCCCCTGGCAGGGAGATGGTCATTGAAATAATCGAGTGATCTATAGTTACAGTTGCTTGAAGGCCACTCTAACAGCAATTATCTGTCCCTAAACACCTCCATTTTACAGAAAATATCCACCTCCCTCAGTGACTTCATTAATGGCTTGGGAAAATATTGTGGAGAGCATAATTCATCTTCCAAGGTCATCATGATTTTGAGACAATTATTCTTATCTTTCTGAAAGGGAGGAGACAGTTTAAAGAGGGAGTGCGATTTTTGCTGTGCTGTATTTGCTAATGTAGCTATTGACAGTATTCAAAGGAATTTTGCTGCATTTTCCTGGGTGGGTGCAAGCCTAGCTGAAGGATGGGAAACTGCATGAAATAAACTGGAATTTTGTTACAGGCCCAGCAAAGGTAAAACCTTAAAAACCCAGTCAGAAATGCATTTCCCATGAACAGTTCTCTTACTCCATGCAACCAGTTCTATGCATGTACTACACCATAATTAAAAGTCAATTAAAAACAGCTTTCCCAGCAGTTTACTTGACACTTGCACTGTAAAAACAGGAAATTGAATTACATAGTGAAGAATACTCAGTACAAAAGTTAACACAGTTTATGAAAAGTTGTCATGTACTGAATTGTGCAGTTTTACAGTAAAAATCATCTATTTATGACTCACAGTTAAATCCTATGTCTAAATAACAGGTAAAATAGTAAGATTATGTTTACTTTGAGTAGTTTTCTCTTTGAAGATCCTAGTAAAGTATGTTTTACATGAGCTATTGCAAAAAAACCAACATTCAACAGAGAAAAAAGAAGAGTAGAATCATCAAGTTGTGCCATTAGAGATGATCAGAGTTTGGAGATGCATTATTTCATCCACAGGCTTGGTAAAATACACCTTGAAGACATCAAATCCCAGGTCTGATACATGAAATCCTAGGATCAGCACATGAAAACAATGAACTGCATGGCTTCATCTTTCTTTCCCTTTCTCCAACAAATGTAGAGAAGTTGGAAGTCTTCATAAATAAGAGTCAGATATATCAATTAATTTAGGAGGAATCTGTTTGCAATTACAATATTAAAAATCCCAAATGGTGGATGTTTCTGTGTTTAGTTAAAAACAGAACAAAGGTGGAAACCTTGCTTGATTTGTCTTTAATTTCTTTTAAAATTAAAATTTTCTAAACTTTTTAAAAGGTATTTGAGTCATGTCTTATTCTTTACTATTATTTGAGCTTTTTGGGTTTTTTCCTCTCTTGTACAATGGCATTATAAATTATGGGAAAATGCTCCTTTTGTAAAACTGCAATATGATGTAAAATTATGAAAATATATTATACAGTTCAAATAAAAGAACCAAGCATGAAATCAGTGGAGAACCTGTCCACAGACATGTTTTCCCATATGAATGCAACAGATAAAAAATGTAATAAATTCATTCATCTACACCCACTTTAAATATCTGAGCTGATCAGCAGTTTCACTGATGTGCGGCCAGACTTTGAAGTCTATCTTAGCTCTCTGGAATTCGACCAGCCACTTTCCAGACCATATAATGCATTGCAGATCTTTCCACATTATGTATTCCAGATGGCCATACTCTTTGTGCATTTTGCCTTTCTTATTTAGGTTACTGGGGTGATTCGGGAATAAAACTTGCATGCTACAAAGTGACAACTGACATATCCTTATGCTATCATGCTGCTTAGATACCAATGATGAACTTTAATGAATGTTTATGAAGTTTGGGGTTGTTGTTTTTTCTCCCCTCCTTCAATCACTTCTATGCCCCTGGATAATGAGAAAGTGAATGTGACAGATTCTTCATGCATCACACAAAAGGCTTGAGTTTCAGAGGTGCGAGCACCCACAACTTCACATGAAATCTATTGTAGCTGGAAAAACTTAGCACCTTTTGTAGATCAAGCCGCTGGTGAATGCAGCAGAAGTTTCTCCTAGGAATTCCAAAATAAGAAAAGCAGCCCATAAATTGAATTAGCTGAGGCCACCAAGCTTACCTTAGGGACCAGATTATCTATATCATTACAGTCTTCTGCCTTAGGTTGAATTCAATCATTCTCACAGGCATCAGCAAGATCTTATCCACTGCCACCCAGAAAATAGCACATAAGCAGCCAAGTAATACAAGGATTTTGTTCTCCTGAAAGGATCTGAGAACATTGTACACCTCAGGAGATATATCTATGTCATTTGCCACTCAGACCTCTAGATGGATCTTCATCTTCCACTTCATACTGTCTATTACCGCATAGACCAGGAACAAAGACTTAGGTTTCCTAAGGCTACGTTATTCTCATCTTCCTGCCCTCATTTTGCACCCATCTCTCATTCCTTCCTTGAATCTGACAAGTCTGGAGAAGCTGGAATGCATTTGAAAAAATGTAACTCCAGAAACTACTATTTGTTCAGTGCTTTACTATACTACAGTAGAAAAAAGGAAAAAGAAAAAAAAAAGGCACAGACAACTATGAACAGCCTTAAAGGAACACAGATCTGAAACCTACAAAAACTTAGGTACAAGCACAGACAAACGGCTGAATGCTGGCAAAATCAGCGGTTATTAGAAAAAAAGTATTGTGGAATACCATCTGAAACATAGTGCTACAAGTCCTGTTCAGTAAAGAGAGGAAAATTTCATCACTGTAGAAACTTCTGTGCTTTCCATGAAATATCTCATACATTATCTCTCTTCAGAAAAAGATATTTCTGCTGTAAGAGCTAGATAATTGAAGTAGTTGTTTCATATTGGTATTCAGTTAATGCCATTTGGAAACACAGATGTGGCTGGAAAAAAAGTGGGTTTTTTTTTCAAAAGGATATTTATTCTTTGTGTCACCTACTATGTCCACCAAAACTTGTATCAGCACTGAAGAAGTACAATGTGTAAACTTGAAATGGGACATGGGAAAAGAGCAGATTTGTCAGGGATACCAGAACCCATGCTCTTTTCTATTTTCTATTGTTTTATCTGGTTACTTTTCAATATGCCTTCTTCCTTCAAAAATTTCATTACTGTCCCCTATCCTACCAAAAACTATGGCCTTTTAAACTTCAAAGGGATAAAAACTGAGCTTCCAAATTATTAGATTCCTGACACAGCAAATGTCATTTAGGTTGTAAAGACAAAAGTAATGGAAAACAAACTCCCCTATATATGACACCACAGTGAAATCTCTTCTTCCCTCTGGCCTGTGGCTATTGTCCAGCCCCAAAAATGGCACTGTCTGATATAGGTTATTTGTGACTTTAACCTGATGCTCTTTACTGAGATGACCTCCAAACGTGATCTTCTGTCTCCTTTTCCTATTTCCCAGCACTACCTCAGATGCCTTGGAGCTGCCTGCTCCCTTGGCCTCCTGGTGTTACTGTGAGAATCAAGTGCCCACTGGGTCTCCAGTTCCTAGGAAAATTCTCTGGTGAGGTGTTGACATCCCAAAGGTTATTAGATGTCCCCCAGAAGTAATGAGACTGCTTGACAATTTATCCTATGGTTTTCCTGAGTGTCCAGGCACCCTCTCACACCTTCTAAAAAACTTTTTTTCAGCTCTCTATATGCTCATCTGGTGCACACCAGAGGACAGAGATGCTATAACTCTATTTGTAGAGGGTCAACATGGCTAGAATGTGAAATGACTGTCAAATTTTACACCAGACACTGTCTTTTGTGCACAGATATTGATTGCACAATTGTTTCCTTAGCTGTTGTATTTGCAAATAAGTTCTTCTGTATTTATTCAGGTCTTTTCTGTAGCTGTTTTTATTTTCACTGTATTCACAAGGAGCACTTCAAACCAGAGCAAAATAGGAACTCTCTGAATGTGGTGGCAGAAAAACGAAGCCCTTCCCGGTACATTTCAGTGGTTGGTGGGTTTTTGCCGGCACCTGTGACTGACCAGCTGCTAGCACAGGAATAGCCATGAAGTTGAAGAGTGCTTATTCCATGTTCTTTGACAAACCTGTGCACTTAGAATAACAAAGTTCAGGCCCAAAAGATGATCTTTCATTTTCTGCATTTGCTTACCAGAAAATACAGTCTATTTAAACAGGAAATAAGGCTATTTTTATGTGCCACAAGGTAAGACATCAAATGAAAGTACAGCCTCCTACTTTGGAATATGAAATTGTTGCATAAATCTCCAAAAATCTTCTTGCTCCCTTGTTGGGGTTAATGTTATTTTTTTAAAATTTAATGCTCAAGAGACATGTCTCTTCAGCATAGCTCTGTTCTAAGTCACTGTTTCTCAGTTTAGTGTTTTGGGAATGAAAAAAATTATCCAGTAAATTTTTGTAATCCTACAAACTGCCTCTTATCCCTACTATTGTTAGAAAAGATATTGGGAGGTAGGTACCTAGCTTAGCTCCTGCAGTTCTTATGCTCCTCATGTTCCTATTTTTAATATCATTATGTCCCCAAAGTGTTTCAACACACAATTGCAATTGGAATGGAGATCCTTACACTCTGCTCTGCCTTTGTTTTTTCAGCTTAATGCAGCTGCCACTGTCTCATACACAGCTCCCAGCTAAAGCGGGGAAGTGGGTGGGATCCAGAGGTTCACACAGGCACAGCATGTGAGCCAAAACAAAAGAAAACAAAACAAATTAAAAAACAACCCCAAAGCAGTACACATTACTTTGGTTTGATTTGCTTATAAATATTTTCGCATTACTACCATCAGAATAGCCAAGCTGAGCATTTATTCAGAGCTCTGAGTGATGAAGCACAATGTTTGAGAGAGTTACGTCTCTCCCATTGTACAGCTGATCGAGCCAAAACCAGCTAGCTGATCAAACCCATCAGCTCCTGTACCCTCACCTGGCCTGTGAGAGCTGTCTTCAACCCAGGCAAGCCAGCAGCCCATCCACAGCCATGTGGCTGTCCAGCTTTGGCCACCCCTGCAGGGGCCAGAGGACAGGAATTGCTCCACCTCTCTTGAGCAATGTAAGTCCTACTAGGGACTCAGACCCTCATCCTGGAAATGTCCCTGGGAAGGCAATGAAGGTCACTCTGAAATACAACATAAAGAAAAATTTCTCTAGGTCATGTAAGAAGTTTATATTGCAAGGAAAACAAATGCAAATCTCTCACATCCATCTTGTTGTGGTGTCTCCTTAAATAATGGATTTCTTTAGTAGCTGGAGTGGCTTTCAGTGCTGAAACATCAGCAGCTTTTGGAAAATAGTTTTATATACAGTGCTCTGAGTCAGAAAGGATTGCATTCCCCTACATCGTGGACATCACTTCTATGTCATTCCACGTATTCCAAGACAGTGTAAACTGTGATGGGAAAAGCTACTCTGTTTAAATTATGTTGACCTTATTGTGTCTTATGACAATTATCCTTTAGCTGCACTTTACCTACAGTAAAGCTGTCCAGCCACCTGATGCTGGCACAGTATTAAGGGCCATTCACCAGTTTCTAGGGTCAGATTTCAATCCTAGCTAAATATCTTCCAAACTTTCCATGTTATTCCAGTGAAAACAGAGTAAGTTACCTGGCAACAAAATGTGATTTTTGTATAGCTGGTATTTCACTGACTGCTTATCCTGAAGGACATCAAGGAGAAACCATGCTAAAACTGAGAGTTTATATGTTTATTTAAAATCTGTGGCAAGGTCTTTGATTTGCTGTAGACAAAGTTTCCAGGATCCCAAAAAGTACATAAAAGTAGGACTCACAACATGCATCCATCCCACGGAGTTAATGAAGTTTACACTTGCTCAGTTGCCTTGAAAATACATGAAGGTTTGCTCCTCTGAACAGTTTTCATACAGAAAAGCTCAGGTGTTGTCCATCATTTTGAAAAATGGATTTCACAAGGCATCTCTACCAGAAACAAAATAGCACCAAGATTTTGCCATCTTTTTTCTCAAACCATAAAGTCTAATACAAGAAGATTCTTATGAAGGGCCTGTACATGTAAGTGTACCTTCTCTCTGTGAGGGCTAGGGATGAGATAAAGATGTGACCTCACATGTGCATCCACAACAAATCTGTGAACCTCAGAGTCTCCTCCAGCACTGGCTGCAAACATGTAGTAGGTAAGAGTTTTCTTAATTCAGGTGTCCTTGCTTGAACATTTCTCTTGATAGGCTTGCTGCTGTTTATTAAAGAATAAGCCCATGTTGTCACACTGATATATGCATGCCCTCAGTAAGCCCACAGCCCTGCTGACTGGACTTTCAGAGGTATCCTAATGCACATGAGAAGGGCTGTTGCTCCAGACAGTACTGTCTCTAGAAATTCCACTTTGAAATTGGAACACAGGCCTGGTCTAAGGGTACTGTGCTTTGCTGTTTAAGAGCAGAAGCGATGCCATAAACATGAAGAAGGGAAGAACTCAGTGCTAAACACAAACCATATCAGTTATTGCAGACTATGCTGCAGTAATCCAATCTGTTAAAAAAACAAACAAACAAACAAACAAAAACAAGGAGTGGAGAGAAATGGGGCTGACAAATGTTTACATACCAGAACTGGAATATAGGACCTCTAAAATGCTTATGGAGGTGAATGATCTGAGATCTGGTGTTAACATGTATGTCAGTCAGTTCAAGACTCAGGGATCCAGTGTAAGAGAGAAATTACTAATCAGTTCTCCACAGTCAAAGACTGTTTTCCAGTTATAAACACCTTATTGCCAACATTAGGGTGTCAACCACAACCGGGCGTAGTCAAAGCTGTGTGAACAGCAAATTTTGAACACCACCAAATCTTTTTTCTTTACATATCACAGTCTCACTGATGATACTACTCAAATTTCAAATCAATGTATGTCAAAAAATGCACACATCTTAGAAAAAGCAGAATTCATACCTTATATATTCTTCTCTGAATCACGTGTCCATGATAAGTAAAAATTGAAGATTGTCAGGCATCTGGGGACAGGAAACATTAGCAAGCTTCTTTTTTTCCCCTGCTGTAGTAAGATGCTGAAAGGTTGCAATGGCTCTTTCTAAAACCAGAAAAAAACCTCTAAATATTTAATATCCAGGATTAAAAAATAAGTTAGCAATGTGTTTTACTATCAGGAGAGATGTAGAGGTACAATGACACTGATTAACAGCAATGGTACCTTTGGGGTGTGACCAAAGCCATGTCTCCATAGGAGCAGAACAACAGTTCTCCTTGAGAGACACTGCATAACAAGAATACTTGTCACAATTTTGAAAAGGGAAATAATTCCAGGAAAAAGGAATAATTTCCAACTATGCCCTAGAAAGCTCTAACCTCTGGTATTGATTTCTGTGTTGCAGTCTGTGTTACAGGCAGACATTTCAAGGACTCTGCTAAGTGCTGTCTACAGCTTCAGGACAATTTTCAAGATGTTTATCCAGAGGAGAAGATGTTAATTTTGGAGGAGAGTTTGTGAGCCTGGACACTTCGGAGCCATTCCTCTTCTTCTTTCCCAGCATCACCAAGGGGTGAGACAAAGCTATATCCCTTGCCTTGTCGTAGTGTTCACATATGGATTACAGATACTGCACACAAATTTCCCCTTTTCTTGTCTGAGGCCTTTGATGGTACTACCTGCCTTCTCACCTTCCTCTGCAAGCAAGTTCCAGAAGTTCACTGTGTGCTCTGTAAATTAATACTTTTTAATCTGACTTAAAGGGATCCATGAATGTCATGGAGTGTCCTCTAGCTCTAGCAATGTGAGATTGACTGAACAGGATTCTCATATCCAAGTTATTCACTACCTTTATGATTTTGTAGATGGGTCATATCATAGCCTAGCTCTCACCTTTCTGCATCAGAGCCACAGTGTTCCTAAAGCCTTCTGCTAAACACTACTGCTCTGCCAACCCAAGCATTTTGCTTTCCCTTGTGTGTGCTTTCCAAATACATTACACCCCTCTCAGGCTTTAGAGAGGCTCTGCATGCAGCACTACAAGGTTTTATTAGGTGGCAAAACAATGTCCTCTGCCATTAGGGTCCTTCCTGCTGATGCCAAATATATTTTTGGATTTTTTTGGTTAGGTGGAAGAGTTTACTGAAGTAAAGTAGAGGTGGAACCAAAGTTGTATCCAGAGACTTTAGGGCTTTGGCTGCAGAGAATTAGCAGAGAGGGTGTTCCGAGAGGGAGCAGAGAGCTGATGAGTCATGGCTGGTGTGTCTGAGGACACAAATAAATAGTGGCTTATGTCAAGTGCCTATGCATAGGGAAGTGACAGCTTTGAGAGACAGAAGAAATTAGTACCAGCTTTTATTCTGTATCCTGGTTGCCCAAAAGCTGGTAAGTAATTGCTTTGCAGTCTTTTCTGAAGAGCAACAGTGGACTAAGGGTTTCTGCTCAATAGCTGTGTTTTTCTGTGGATAGCACTTATTGGCCTCAGACTGAAAGGTTTAAAGGTGAAAATTAGAAAAGGAAAATAGATGCCTCAATCTTTAAATTTGGATTTGGTTTTATTTTCCTTCAGCAGTGAGACAACACATGTTTTTCAGCACATCACTCAGACAGCTGGCCAGCTGGCTCACTTGCTTAGAGTGAGTTTTCAGTGCCTGGCAATGTCCTGACGTATGACCTGTTAGTGGTCAGAGATCAGAGACTTGGTGTTCATGCTGGGAGATCACTCACAATCAGATTTCCTTGCTCCTTGGAAGAGCCACAGTCACCATTTCTCCATGCCCCTTAGCTGGTACAGCATGAAAGCAGACTATCAGGAAATCCCTGAGCTCCCATTCAACCCACTGAAGTGCACTTCTTGTAAAAGCAGACTTTTGTCAAAAACCATGCATCCCATATAACAGCAAAACACTTTTAGCAGAACTACTCAATGCTGATTATGACAGTATTTCCTTCAGG
Organism: Pycnonotus jocosus; assembly: GCA_013400435.1. Classification (NCBI taxonomy): domain Eukaryota; kingdom Metazoa; phylum Chordata; class Aves; order Passeriformes; family Pycnonotidae; genus Pycnonotus; species Pycnonotus jocosus. Next base: position 39,454 of record VWYP01032782.1, on the reverse strand, counting down.
AATGCCCTTTTTACTTGAATTTCTTCATGAGTCTTCAAGAAACCAGAGGGATTCAGTTACAATTTGCTATGGACCTAACGATGTTTGTTAAATCTTGTGGTTACATGAAGCACTACTCATATTCTCATTTATCATTCACATATTTTTTTAATCTATTTCTCATCAAAACTCCTCCATTACAGGTGCACTTCAGGAAAGGGAGCTAATAATCTGACATGATTCATGTAGTGAAGACCTGACACCTCCAGCCATTCTTTTCAAGTGCTGTTGGCACAAGTTAATATTTTCCACCTTTTCTTTAGATAATTTCCTAGTTTTCTGTAGACAAGAAAAACATTTCAATGACACCCACAGCTCCAAACCACTACTTAGCACATAATGAACTAATTTAAACCAAGTCAGTTTGATTCCAATTTTCCGCCATGTGGAACAGATGCTTTTTGCCAGGGCCAAAAGCCATACATAAAGAACAGTAGCATGTGAGCACATTTCTAACTCTAGGTGTAAATCAAGCCTACATAGTACTACATTTCAAACAACATTTAGTGTAAAGTAAGAAAATATATGAAAATTAGAGGCTTAACCACTCTGTGTTTGCCATTTCATTCCAGATCACTTCCCAGATATAAAATTTTGGAGTTTGTATAGTTTCATTTGCTTGTTTGTTTTGGTGATGAAAAGAAGCTTCAGCAACTGCTTATTTTGTTAGAAGCAAAAACCCATGGTTTTGTACCAAAATACTTCTAACAATCTGATGAAACTATCAATGTCCACAAGTAGGCTGCTCCAATTTAACCTTTAACATCAACTACTGAGCAAAAATAGCACCTTTTTTTAACCTCACTGCATCTTCCTCTGAAGCATCTTAAACTGAGGTAATAATGACTGCAGCACACAAGACTTTTCTTGTTATCTGGGACCCTACAAAATCTGTAAATCCACTGAGCAAGGTATACGTTAATGTATTTGCATTTCAAGCTTTTGTATACTTTTTATCACCACACGGCATCAAAGGCAGGGTTTAGATCTCCTAACAAAGTCAGAATACACAATGCTATCTCTCTAATACTGCCACGTGTGGCTAACAATAGGACTGTAATAACAAGGTCCCAATTTAAAAGTCAAGGCTCCATGTCCTTAAGTCATGGATTACTCAGAACACTCTCTAACACAACGGCATGGCTTAGCAAAAAGCAAGTGCCAGCTTAGGAGAACATTTGACACTTTGAAATCATTGATGATGGACAAGGGTGCTCTCTTTGCTGTGCTTTTGGGAAGTATATATCTATATATCTATATCTATATCTTCTGCTACTAGGGAAGAAAGGGCTGTATCTTAATGAGACCCTTGCTAAAAGAAAAATGTTGTGTTTCCCAGGAGGGAAAATGAGATAATTGGCTGCTGGGCACATTTTGTCTAAGCAAATACAGCAGAAAAGTTTGTCAGCAGTTTGAGGATAGTTGAGAAGTGATTGCCTGAAGTGATGGTGGAATATACAGTGTTTTTGTATTTTTTATTAATCCACTGGCAGGCTCACTTGCCTTTATTGTCCAGTTGTTATATTTAAACTGTTAGTGAATGCAGTCTGAAAGTGAATTCAGAGCCAAAGAGTTGGTAAAGCCACACAGAACAAAAGTCTGAGATAGCAGGAGCTGAGCATACCTGTCATGTTGCGACGTCATTTAGATAAAGGAAACAAATAAAGAATCTTCCTAGGAAGAAAATATAACATCTTTAAATATAGTCATATCTAGAATAATTTACAATCATCCTGTGTGGATACAGTGTGAACTCTGACACGTGATGGGCAGAAGTGCAGAAAATCACACATTCACAGGGGACAACCTAATGCACATCTGTGAACCTGACATCTGTGTACCTAGTAAGTAAGCAGCTTCTAGAGCACAATATGAGCAGTACTGTAGAGACAACAGATGTGTTTCAGAGTGGCTCTGATCTGGTTTGTGCTAAATGTCCATTAGCAATAGGAATACAGTCAATATGCTGCTAAGTGATGTTCTCTGGTTTAGTCTAACCATAAGGGAATGTATTTTTTGTACCCTGAGACCAATCAGTGATCTGAAATTCCATGTGCTGGAGTGATTGGGAAACTTCCTTAAAGACACTCTCTTAACCAAACCAAAAAATTAGTACTACCTAGTGGAACTAGAGCAGCAGCTCCTTCTGTGGGCCATAAGTTCATTCTGCTGCAGATGAGAACTAATCAGAATAATGAGAGCTCATGAGCTGCACATCACTGATGATGTCCTCACTGCTTTGGCAGTAACAATAACGTAATTGTGACAGATACTGACAAACCCAGAAATCATTCATCAGCATATGCTTAGTAATGCATATATTAAATAAAAATAAATGCTATTTAACATCAATTTCATGTACTCTGATGCAAATTTCTCAAAACAAATTTGTACCCATATGGAAGTCCAGGTCAGAGAGTATCAGGTGATTCAAGAAGGGAAATCAGACACATTTGTTATTTGTGGAACAGATGTTGAGGGCAGTCATTTCACTACAGTTACCACTACTTATGCTAGACCTCAAACTCTTCCAAAGGCTGAAAACCATATAGTGGATTGGAAATGCAGGAAAGGGTGAGGTGGAGACATGGGCAGAGAAATTGACCTGGCTGGGTAGCTATGGCCAGCCTGCATGTGACTGAACCGTCGGCTGGGCACGTCTCTGTGACCAGCAGAAGACACGGCCATCCTTTAGCTATAGTTCCAGCCAGATTAGCTAAGGAGGTGCTGCACATTCCTCAGCACACTCATTGGGAAGCTTGCTGGAAACTGGGATGTTTTGGACTTTTTTCAGCATTCCAAATGAAACAATAAAGGTAATTATTTCTTTGCTTTTTAAAATTACACCGAATTTGTATCTAATTACAAGAAGTATTTGGAGGGTTTCCCATGGTTGGGTGGGGTTTTTTTGTTTGTTTCTTTGTTTGTTTGTTTGTTTTCTTCCTTCAAAAGTCTTTCAGCACAGCACAGTGGTTACAATACTTCCCTGAGGGATCAGCCTTGCAATCCCAGCTCTGGCAAGGGTCCCACAGGTTCTAACTAGTGCTCAACTTGAGTCCATGTTGCTGACTGGGCCCTTGGTGGACAATTAATTTAGAAAAGGGAAGTATACTGTATATAATCATCTTTTTGCTGAAAAAAAAAAAGTTCCTGTTTTTTGAAAGTGTTCCATCTGCATTAAATTCACCTGAGAGACTGTTTGTATTAGACTATGTCAAATATTTCACCTGATGTTCTCTAAATTATTACAAATTATAATACATGGTATTTTGATATTTTATGTTATTAACAAGTATGAAAACTCATCAGAAAGTGCTTAATTTCATGAAAAGAATTTTGTTTCTGATTCAATTTACCTGATTCTTCATTTTGCTTAAGTTAAGCAAAAATGTTTTTAAAACACCCACATTACAAGGAATGTCCTCCTTCCCTTTACATTTATACTCCTTAGACTGACCAACATGAGTAAGAGTGTCTCTAAAACCTTCAGGTGTGAATGACCTCATTCTGAGTTCCACCTATTTCCCAAACACCTGACAGCTGATGATGGATTTGTCACAATTAGCAGATGATAGGGCACAAGAATTTCAGCAACTGGTCCAATAAATCACAGGATTACAGACTCATTTGAGTTAGAAAAGACCTCTGAGATCAAAGAGTCCAAAAAACAAAGAAGTAGTGCATCAAACTTGATCTGATGACTCATCACTCCTGCAAATTATTCCCCCAACAGAAAATTTAGTTCTTTTTCAGTATTTCATAAGTTTCAGAAGAGAAGGTTTTTTACTGGAATATATCTTGAAACACTTTATCTTATCTAATATTAGTGGGTCTCATGCCAGAAAACCCCAAGGTTTCTCTTTTTTTTAACCTGAAATGTGCATCCCCAGAAAAGGCCACTGAGATAATCTGTGGTCAATACCTAATAACATACAGCTCTGTCACACTGCCAAACAGGGAAGAGTCTTACACGCAAACTAGAAGTTTAGTTAACTGGTCTACCAGGAGAGACCTCAGGAAAGAAGGCTGTAACTACTGAATACCTCCTTCTGTGGCTCCAGCTCACAGTGGACATTTGTCCCAGGGTATGCTGCTCTGTCTGACAGAGGCTGCTGCAGAACCAGCAAGGGTGGCAGCACCTGAAGACACTCCCCTGAGTCAGAGCCTGGAGAGAGAGTGAAATGCAGTGAGGCACTTTGAGATCTTATAATGGGATGTACAGCCTGATGCAGTTTTCCTTTTGTTGGTAAAACCTAGCCATTTGGCTGGGAAAGTTTCGATGCAACTTTTCATTTCAAAGATCAGGATTTTTGTCCTATCTCATGAAAAAATATGACGACAAAAATAGCATTCCTTCAGCATAAATTATGGTTCAAAATATTTTGCTAAGGGATGAAAAAACTGAATATTGTTTATCAGTGATTTCATATCATGAACTATACACACCCATTTTTCTTTCTGGAGTCCACAAAGAAGGAACCAAAGAAAAAATGTTGGCTGATAATGTGGGGTTAGATGTTCTGTTTCCAAGAGAATTTAACAGTCTTGAACATTTTATCATAGATTTTTACAAGTCTGCAACTGCACCAAAAAATGACAAAGAGAGCAGACGTGGAGGATAAGAAACTGTACGTATCAGAGGTCACAAACACAGATAAATAAAATTCCAGTTAAACATCTTGAAAGGCCAAGATGAAATTCCAAGAATATAACTCTGACATTGAAGTATTTCCTTCTTGAAAATAACAGGACATCTTTGCTTCTAACTACATACAAATGCAGGAGTGTAATCTATAAAAAATATTATATGTCAGAGCTAGCATTACATAAATCACAACCATCTCACTTCAGTCAGTTTTAAACCACAACCCCCCCCTCCAAGTCTATTTTGAAATATAATACCTTGAACTGAGCCAAACTTATTGCTAATGCATTTATTAATAATCCTGTCTCCCTGCATATTTGGGAACATTCAGAGCCTCAGCATTCCAGCTGGGTTGTTTCACGTTGACTAGAAATATGTCAGATTGTATAGTCTGTGATTGGATACAAACCTTTCACATGCATGTTTTCATTTGAACCCAGATAAGGATCACCCTTTTACAAAAACAAAATAGATGTAATTAGGTACTATATATTTCTAATTGCTCACCTTGGCTTAGCATTCACTGGAAGCAACTGAAGTGTCACATTAATTTTTGCAGCTGCCTTTTACACACCTATTTAGTGTGTACCTTTTAGGTGCACTTTTGATTGTCCAGAAACAAGCAAACAAACAAACAAAAAAATGCAGTTGGCAGCACAAACTCAGAAAAGTTTTATACTTTCCAAGTCAGAGGTGGCACAGTTTAAATATGTGTGTGATACTGAAGTCAGAAATATCTTCTCCCTTACAGGAAAGCTGTACACACAAATGTCAAGTACATGTTAATTGTCCTGTGACTCAGATCAGAGTGGCTTTCCTCAGTATGTTTTAGCCTGACAACACTTGCCAGTTCTGTTTCCTAATGAACCTCTCTGTCCAGGGCGGGCATGTGACACATGTGGCATGTTATTTTAGTTTGTGGAGAGATGTGCACGCACCTTCCAAGAGGCCTTATCCTTCTCACTTCGGTCTGGGTGCATTTGCCTTGATTTTTGTCTCCATTCTCCTAGCTTTATTTCTATGCTCAAAATCTGCTACACTTCTTTGCAAACACCCTCTGCTCACCCTTACATTTTGGGGCTCAGACTGTGACTCTGGATTCATCAGGAAAATCATCACGATTAGTGCTCTTCACTGTTCCTTGTTGGTGTCAGCAGAATAAGCTGAAGCAAGAGACAATTAAGGAAGACTCAAATTTAGGATCTTATTTTCCTTTATTTGCTGGTGCGCCTCTGGGACAAAATCATCAGAGATGGACAGGAAGAAGGTACTGCACCAAGGATTCTCAAACCCTTTCTTGTGCAGGAGCAAAAAGTTGAGTAGAAAGCCTAGTTCAGATGACCCTGGGCATGGTGAAGCCATGCCCTACAGTACTTGCAGTTGTACTTGCTGCTCTGGCTGCCCTGCCCAGGTGGGGAGGTCGCTTGCTAGCAGAATTAGATGTGAGAATCTGCTGTCTTTGCTCAGTCTCACAGCAGTGCTGTGACCCCCAGCTGCCAGCAGAGTAAACTTAGGCACTGCTGGCTCTTCATCATTAGTGTTGGGCAAGCAAATATTGGAAAAGGAGCATGTAAGGGCACCACATTTCTTGGCTGGGTAGAGCTGACTGCACTGCCTCTTGGGCCCTTTGCCCATGAGTGGAAGACATTGCTTCAGTCTGTGCCAGTAAATCTAGATCTGTGCTGAAGGCATCTTCCCTCTTCTCCCATTTCATAACCAACAATTTGTGAGCACCAGCAGGTACGAATCAATGTGATGTGCCATGCTCAAGACAAAATAAAAACTTAAAAGCCAGCCTAATTCAGGAAAGAACTTCCTGCAATGCTGTAGGCTACATGGCTCTTCTACGAACTCTCTCTTGTTTTAATGCTACATAGCTCTAAAAGTTTCCTTTGTCTGAACTGAGCTTATTTGCAGGTCCAGTCCTGAACTCCATCCCAATTTTGTTTAGCAGCCAAAACTCCTACTTCTATGGAGGGCTGTTCTGTTTCAGAGAGGACAATATGTTGGACCTTACTGCTTTTACTCCAGTCAACCATTGTTTAAGTTACAAAAGGCTCCCTCAGATCTTTGCTCACCCAACTGTTCTGACACAGGGAATTTTTACTTTCAAACCTTTAGAAAAAACATTCAGCTAATCTCCTGGGCTCTGGTTCAGGAAAGAAACCTCCTAATGTTAAACATATGCCTTGGAATTGTCATTTAAAGCAAGGGATCTGAAATTCATGTTTCCACTAAAGACCACAATTAAATGTTGCCCTAGATAGGAGTGCACTCTAGATTTGGGCATTAATGAAGATGTCCAGGGACAAACGATAGGTACTTTTTAGATTTGCATTAGCTTTACACCACCTACCATTTGCAGCAGCTTATGTCCAAACACAAGAGCACACATACAGTGGAAGTTAAGCAGTGTTTATACACAAGTGAAAGTATGTTGAGTGCAAGATAGCCAAAGGTATGGCTGCACCTTGCTGTTTACAGAGAGATTAATAGATTTTGGGCCTTAGTTCTTTAAGATCTTCAGTGTTCTTTTGGGAGACTTTCAACATGCAACTGTTCTTCTGAGAAATCCTTTCAACATTCACCACATTTAAGGGCATTCAGTGCTTTGCAGGATTAGCTTCAGCTACATAATTTTGAAAAATCTCTTTGATTCTTGGTGGTGATATGTGAAGTTTGTACCATCACTTTTTACCATTTTTATTCATGCATAGAGCACAGCCACCGCAAGAACATTCATATTCATAAAACTGAGATGAAAACACATATTCTGGGGTAAAGAAAACTTTCCAATTATTTCTATTTCATATGTCCAGCTCTGAAGACAGAGCTTCAGAACACATTTTTGGGCTGTTCTGCAAACAAGTAGTGAGGGCAGTGTTTGTGTGTACTACCTGTAGCTGTGGGTGCACGTTAGAGAGTTGGAGGGGTCAAGTCACTAGCTGGGATCACCTTTCTCAAAGACAGGAGAGGTTTCCGGAGTCTTTTAACAGGAGGCATTTGTCACATGATATCTCCAATGGTCTCCCAAGTGTCAGCTGTAACATAACACTTTTCAACCAAGACAATAAATTGGCTTAAATTTAGCAGGAAAAAGACACTTGATTCTGTACCAGGTCTGATAAGCAATAAACAAAACATAACCAAAAGGGGAAAAAATATAATAAAAAATAAAATTGGAACTCAGAAAATCTTTTACAAATTTCCTCCCCCTGGCCCTGCCCCCCTTCCCTATTTAGGGCTTATTTTTTCTTCCGTTTTCTCATCAGGTGTGCTGATGGAAACCGTGGGTACGAAGCTCTGATAATTGCCCGAATTCCTGAGCCCTCCGTCCTTCAGCGGGGCCAATAATGAAGACAGAGGGGAGAGAGGCCGAGATGTGCCTGCCTGCCTGGAATGCAGCCGGAGCTGAAAGCTGACACCAGCTCGCTGGAAAAGGACTTGCGAGCAAAGGCTGTCTCCAAGACAACAGAGTATTTTCCCTGTGATGCATTTACACAGTGGGGTTAAAGTTCTGTGAAAGCAACAGCTGTTGTAAAAACATTGTATTAAATATGCTTAGAACTGTAAAATGCCTGCTCCTCATGTTGCACTTTGCTCAAGAGAAATGTGGAAACCTGTGGTATGTCTGAGGGAGAGTTTCTGTTCTCTCAGAGACTGTTTTATAAATGTCATGCTCCATTTTCAACCTTTTCCTGCTGAAATAGCTTCTTCTTCAGACCATTTTTCTCTAAAGTTGACTTTCAAGTTAAAAGCTAATGACTAAAGCATGACTGGGTCTACTTGCTTTTACCCCTTTAAACTATGCCTTCTGCTTGAAAACTTAACTTCCACTGTATCTGTGCTCTTGTGTTTGGACATAAGCTGCTGCAAATGAAGCTTGATTATCGTGGTACCACCCATACGTGTGGCCTAGCTATCATTTGGGTTTAGACTCATCAAGACTAATATTTTTCTGTCACTAGAGAGCAATCTCCCACAATGGTCTCCTGTTACTGACTTTGCAAACCTCTGGGGAGAAACTTCCCACATGAAAAGCGGATAAAATATTACCACCTTCAAAAATCAGGCTGGCTAAAGAGAAGATTGCTTCAGAGATGTTCTCTCCTCTCATTTTGCATTTCTTACAGGCTCTTTAAACAGTTACACAGTTTTCAAGTCGAGAGGCAAAGATCTAGAGGTTGTAAGAGACTCACCCAAACCAATCCTCTTTAAGTAAGAACACAAGGACACAATGGCACAGCCACACAGGTGCCCTCATGCACTGATATGACATCGGCAGTTTTGATCCTTTCCATGCAAACTTTGTCCCCTCCCTTCTCCTCCCCGAACCTCTCCGAACCTCTCCCTTCTACCTTTCTTGGTATTTTGTTTTTGGTGGAGTTGGAATCCTTTTTTCTGTTGAAGACCTGTCTGCTGAAATAGATTACTTGATACTTAAAAAAAAAAAAGTTTGCTTTTTAATAACAGGTGGGCTGTAGGATGTCAATTCCTGTCTTTAAATCCCTGCTGTACTTATAGAAAGTTAGATTTAGGAGACTGATATACTATGGCCTGGGTTTATTTATGATTTTCTGTTTCTGTTTCACTGCATTGGGTCCTCCATCCTGGATTATATCTTTTTACCAGAGATTTTGTTGTTTTGGTTTTTTTTTTTTTTTCTGACAAAAAATGTGTTGGTTTTGCTCCTTTTCCAGAGGTACTCAAAATAAATAACATGTGAATATTCAGTGAATTTTCAAGCCTACTGGGTCTGAGCCCATTCAGGCGATGTGAACCTGCCCATCCCCAGTAATAATACTAAGAGGAAATTAGTCTTCCACCCAAATCAAGTTTCAACATCTGCAGATAGCTTGTCCTAATGCACTTGGCAATGACGCCAAGAAAAGCTTCTCCATCCTTCACCTAGCAGCTGCCGTCATCACAACAGTCCAGCTGCAGCTGAGATGGCTAAACATTTCTGCCAAACTGCTTGAGTGTGTTTCAGGAATCCCAGGAAAGTGAGCACGAGAAGAAGGTGTTTGCATATGTGGACTCACAAGTATGTCAAAGAGGGGAGCAGGAAAATATTGCTAATCCCACTCTTCCCCACCTCTTAAAACATATTCAACCAATTAAAATAATCAATGTGAAGATTAATTTTAACCATATGAATGTATGTGTGGGAAAAACTTTATTTTAAATATGTTGTGTTTTGGAAAAGAATATTCAAACACATGCCTGAACACATACATAGGAGACAGAGAGAGATCTCAGTATCTGGGCTTGATTTACTTCCATGTGCTTGAAGGTACAAACTTCACATATATTCTACATCTGTTGGAACCCAGCAAAACAGGAGTTGTGGGGTTTTACTGCTGCCAGAGTCCGTGTGTGTAGGATTATACTGTTGTCCCAATTCATGCTAGAAACTGGATCTTCACATGTTGTTGAATTTCTGTCTGAAAAGACAGGACCCATTCATCTCCATTAGGAAAAGCATGCCTGAGTTGTTTCAGCAGTTTTGAGAATCTCAGCCTAAATAATCTTAACTGATCAGAACTGAAAAATTTATCTGACTCAAGACAGCCAAAATGGCTGATTTCAGATGAGGCTTTGAATGTTCAGCACTCTTTCAGTGTGGGCTTCTATAGGGTCAAAAACCCTGGGGTATTCAAGAAAATCCTCTCAATTATGGAAACTAAACACCTTATGAGGAAAGGAGGCTTTCAAAATGCTCTTCCAAGAGCATTTGAGTTTCAAGAGCAGCTAGAGGAATCAGGTGTGTTGACTATCTGTTCATACCATCTCATGCGTGGGAGCAACCTCTTTGAAGAAGCACAAATGACAGCCCCTTGTCCACTTTGATTTGTGGTCATTCCGGATTTTGAAAATGTTTTCCCAATCACCTCTTCTTGATTCCTCTGTCCCCATGAAATATGTGGCCATCGGGGAAACATCTTCAAGTTTAATAAGCAGAAGGCACTGCAATACCCTCATTACCAGAAGGCTGTAACCAGCGAAGATCATTTTATTTAATTGAGATCCTTCAAAGCATCATGTTTTTTTCAACTTTCTTTTTCAATATTTTCTCACAACTCAAGAGGTTGAGATCCAGATCTTCAAACAGAGCTTGTGACTGGCAGTATCTCAATATGCAAGATGGAAGAGGAAGTGATTCTGTCTCTACGGGAAGGCAAAGAATAGAAAGCACTTATAATTAAGGGGTTGAAATAACCCCTGTGCCTAAAACTCTCACTTCTCAGCTGAGCTGTTAGCAATATCACCACAAAATTGTTTTTCAGATGAAGGGTGTGATTATTGTTGGCTTTGCTTCTGGTCCCTGCAGAAGTCACCAGGGGATTCACCACTGGCTGACAACACATAGCAATAAGTGTAGTTTAAAGCTTTGCATCATATGAGTCTACCAGTCAGGGAAATAAGAGATAGGGGTTTTGAAAAATACAGCTACAGAAACAATATAAACATTTAATTCAAAGGGAAGATCTTAAACAAGTGTATCTATAAAAATAAGTGGCTGATTCCCAACAAAGCTAAAGCCTTAACTCTGTGATGAACCCATTATCCCACTCTCGACCAGTACACAATTCTCAGTTTTATATCAGAAAAAGGACATTGTACTTTTCTTAAGCCCCAACCTATATGAAATCCTATTGTTACGGCATTCACCTCAACAATAGCCCTTTGGAGCACTCAAAATGCCTAGCTGTCAATTAGGTTACTATAAGGAAGGAGCAGGACACTGTTTACATCACAATGCAGCATCAATGAAGGTATATACATTAGCCAGATGAATGCATTCTGCCGTGTTTCAGTAAGCCCAGCACAATCAATGCTGACAATGAATATCAAGCAGGACTCTTGCAACAGACTGTGCAGGTATCAGACTGTCCACGGTGTCTGGTGCCCAGCATAACTCAACACGTGGTGTGCTTCACAGATTGGTAATATTTTGGAGGACTTTGCCTCAGGGGAAAGCTATAGATGGGAGGAGGGGTTCAGAGATACCTAACAGCCTGGCACTGACCCATTGAAAATAAGGAAGCAGTTTCATACAGCCTCACCATTTGCCTTTGTTATTAGGAAATAAATCAGCCTTTGTTTTTTCTGGACAAAGTGAAGGAATGTCATTATGACTTATAAATTGTGTAGTTACAAAACAATCAGGAAATCTTCCCATTTAAATCTGAATAACTTAAATTGTTGGGAATTTAAACTTTAGTCTATTGAGTGAAACAAATGCTTAAATAGAGCTCTTCATTGAAATTCTGTGTTTGAGCTAAAACCTGCATTAAAAAAAAAAAAAAGAAAAAAAAAAAAGAAAAGAAAACCAACCAAAACCAAACCAACAACTGTGAAGCTGGTAAAAGACTGAACAAATCTTACAGTTGTACCATTTAATGCCTTTTGACTAAAGATGAGATGGAACCACAGTTGACAAAGTGGCAAATTAGTGTGGTTGGTAGTGCTTTATTTGCACTATTCCAAATATATCCGGAGAGTTATTTCCATCTCATGCCACTATACAGTTTCCTTAAGTCTGTCTGGAGTCTTAGTCCTGAACATAGCAGTGCACTGGTAATTAACACAGGAAGACAAAAATACTGAAGTCAAACATATGCAAAGGAATATGCATTCTTTTCTTTCTCAGGGAATAGCAGCAAACGTACAGTGCTTGCTACCAAGTTACCAAAGTTTGCCCACAGAATTTGTTATGTCATTGAGGTAAACCTCTCTGGCCTGATGTCAGCTAGGTCAAGAAAAGTCTAGCTGAAGAAATGGTGAAATTTTGGAGAAACAGATAGAAGTGTTGTACTGACTTTGTGCATGACTAAAAGCAAATTCTCCACTTTAAAAAAATGCCCCTGTTCCTAGGCAGAGGAGCTGGCATCATTGATCTGGCAGCTGGAGCTGCTTAGAAATGACCTGTGAATAAGCTCAGCACTCTGATAGCCATGATTTTATTGGCGTTTTCATGGTGTAAGAACCTTGCCACTGCTAGAATTTCCTTTTTTCAGCCTTTATCTCTGGCTAAGCTCCACCCCTCATGGATTTTCACACTGTCCCTTCTCAGAGATGACCTCTCTTCCACCTCTGACCTCTTTCAGAGTTTTCACCCTTGCTTTAACAATTGATTTATGATGTTCCTGTGAAAGGGTCAAGCCTACTTTTACGGTTTGCTTAAAATATTTCTTTTTGGGGTAGATACAGAAGTGGTGCTTAATAAGTGCTAAGTAAATAAACTAAGGATTGGAGACAGCTTCCCTTTTCTGCTAACTACTAGATGTCTCTAAAACTCTTTGTAACAAGTGTTTACCAAGTCTTCAAACAAATTAACTGATAACTGTAATAATTTTGTGCCTAATGAAATGTGTCAAGGGTTTAGGATTTCCAAAAAGAGTAATTTCAAATTAAGTTGTCTCACAGTTCAGTGAAAAGGCAATGCTAAAGATAATTCAAGGACTTGTATATGTAATGGACAGGAAGTCTATTTTTCTTTTAGTTTGACAGATTGATCCTCCACAGGAAAAAAAAAAAAAAGGCGGCAAAAAGGCTACTAGGTACAAACTTTCATTGCCTCCAGCTTCCCTATGCCAAAACTCCTTTAACCTCACTTCGGGTGGCGTCACAACTGCAGGATCAATTAATCACCTCAAAGGCAGATTTTATTCTTCTTTTTTCACTTATCTATTATTCTTTACATGCACCATAATTTATCCTGCAAATTCAGTTGTGTTTTTTATGTGGTTCTCATCATTCAACATATCTAAAAACCAAAACTGCATATATTTAGATTTTCAAAAATGAATCAGATCTTGTGATGGCATTTATGAAGTAAATGAAATGTGTCTAAGTAAGTACATTTCTAAGTACTGTCTAGATGACAATGCTTATCCTTCTTTCCACAGATCACATCGCACATGAAGCCATTTGAAAAGATGAAAAGTGTGTTTTGAGGCTCTCTGTTTCAAGTTGAAGTGTGTATCAACCTTTTCTCTATAAACTTTGTCACATCTGTGTCTCTCCAAGCTAACTGGTACTGGGTGATATTTTTAGATGCCACAAAAGACATTATCTTGGTTTCTTAAATGTACTGATTTCTTTTCCTAGCCATTAAAAAACTTGATTTATTATCCTGACAATTTTAAGAGGGAAAGAGACTGTGGTTTATTGCTGAATGTCTTTCATTTTCACATTTCCATGAAATGCTACCAAAGTGGAAAAAACTACCAACTTAACACCTAGCATCCTATTTGATTTGAATAGAAAAGCTCAGGCATACCAAATGTAGATGATATAGCTCATGGTGTAAGAACCTTGCCACTGCTAGAATTTCCTTTTTTCAGCAATTAGAAAAAAAATACTAAATCGTTATAGTGCTTCTGTGGTTTCAAAGCATAGACATATGCCAGGAGCTGGAAGGGGGAGACAACAGGTGAACAGCCTCCAGGCCTTACTCAGTCTTGTTGGCAGCATGCTCGCTGCTAACCACTGGTTCAGAAAGAAAATGCCCATGTCAGTCTGTTTCATGTTTGCCCCCTTGCTGAAGCCAGAAAGAATGGGATGTAGTTTTACTCCCATACAGCATGTCTAGGAAGAGAACAGAAGGATCAGACAGAGCAGAACAGAGAGTTTGAAAGAATCATCTCCCAAACACAAAGACTGTTGTTAGGGCTGGACACTGTCTGCCTTGTCACCATCTACCTGTGTAATCACCAGGCACAACGAAGTCTATTCATTAAAAGCCCCACTCAGGGCTCCTTTGGCATGCTTAACACTTCCGCAGACTCACAAGGATCTTCGGAGTGTTCAAAGGATAAAAGAACTGGACACTATTTATAGTTTTGCTGATGTTGGGGCAGCTGTAATTCTAAATTCCTTTCTCAGCCCATGCTCAGCCTTGAGCTAAATGAATGGTAAAAATAAATAAATAATAACCATGGAAAAATGACCCAATGAAAGCACTGCCTTTGTTTCTGTCCTGAACGTGGAGTGGTGCCACTTGTTACATGCTGGTGTTCAGAAAACAGCATTTGATCTTGAAAGCTTTCTGCTTGTTTTAGTTCGTTTGCATTAATCACCCCTTAATTTCATTTATAGGATGCAAATTACTCTTACTCCTCTTGCTCAGACCATTTAAACTAGTAGATCAGAGAGCTGATAGGCCATCAAGTAAAAGAGTTTGGGGAAAAAAAAGTTTAAAAAAAGAAAAGGAAATAAAGGAGCTGAAAATACTTACAAATCTTGACTACACTTGACAAAAACCAGAAATGGCCTGTGAACCATCCATTAGCTGAAAAGCTGGTATAGATCAGTGTCACTGCATCGTAGACAATGGTGGTTTGTCAGCTGAGAAGCTGGCCAAAGGGATAGAAAGAAAATGGTCTTTTCCTGGCAAAGAGTTAAACCAGCTTACTTACTCCTTTCTGAGAACTTCTTTCCATTGCCCTCCATAGGATGCTTTGAATTGGGAATACTTTGAGTTCTGGCAAATAAACATTATAGATACCTTTCTGTGTCACTATGCCAATAATGAAGTGATAGTATTGCAGGCAAAGTGCACAGGTTTAATTTTGTCACTGCCTCTCTTTCTATGCTATGGCTACTTTTCAATAGCACTTTTAAACAGAAAAATTAAAGACATATTTATTATTGTAACATATATCTTATATATATTACAAACCCCAAACTCTGAAATCCTGGGATAAAGGTTTGTTGAAATGTTTTCCCATCCATGGCTAGCAGGAGCAGTGGCCCTTTTGCCATCCCTCTGAACTGGGGTTTCCCTCTTTTGCACTCAACTAAAATCTGTCCTTGACATTAATTATGTGGAACCTGGTGCCTAACACGAGGAGCTGTGTGTGCACATACCAGGGACACCAACAGCAGCTGCCTAGTATCTACATACAATGAATTTGTGATTGTCTAGATGCTGACTTGATCAAATCTGTTAGGTATCCTGAACTGGAGGATAAGGAACAAAAGAAAGCATGGATTATAACCAAAACAAAGTGGTAATCATAGATATCAATGCTGTAATATGTGTGTATAAATTGCAGCAATAATGGCATGTATAGTAAGCTTCTATAGTGCTCATTTGTAGCTTTCTGAAATACTTGTAATGAACTTTGAAATTTTCCATGCAAAGGAGCTGTTTCTGCAACCTACAGACCCTATGGAGGTAGAGAAAAAACAAAGGCATAGTATATGAGCAGATCTGGTGTTTAAGGACCACCAGCATCAGAGTAGAGCCTTATGAGCAACTCCCCACCACCTATCAGGCAGAGGTGTGCAGCTCTGCAGCACTGCAGGTGACAGGGATCACCCGCCCACTTCAGCTCCCTGACCAATCTGTCAGAGCACCTTAACATACTTCCACGGCCAGTTTAATGTGGCCTATCCCATTCTGCCTGAAGGGCAGGATGGATTGCTCTCTCGCTACCTTTCACAGACTGAGAAGCTCCTACACTGCTTGCCAGTGTTATTTACTGCAAAGACCGTGCAAAATCTGCAAAGTCACAGCTTTGTGTTTTGAGTAAAGTAGGTACTTTTCTGCAGCCACCCCATCAAGGGTGGAGATACTAGTTAATTTCTGCTCCTCCATCTCCCTTCAGAGGAGATGATCCCTGAGTTCTACAAAGCACCTGGCCATACTGCTCAGGGTGGAAGGATCTCATGTTTTACAGCAACACTGTAGGAAACTGCAAAGGAGTTACAAACAGCATTAGGGATAGCAATTCATCTTTCCCCAACTCCAGTCATCTCACATCTTGTGCCAACAGAGCACACAGCTTTCCTGATCCACTGCTGCAGAAGCATCTGTGATCCCCAGGAATCGTTTCCTTCTTAGACTTTGCTAAGGTAACAAGGGATTTGGCACAGACACTGGACACAGAAACAGCATCAATCTCATGGCAAGTGAGCAGTATTCTGAGGGGGGTCTGGAACAGGCAAAGATGGCACAGAGCCCCAGAGCAAAGTTCTATTGTCCTGCTGGTGACACCACCCTGAATTGTACTGACTATGGGGTTATTACACTGTATACAAAAAAATCTGCATAGAAGTATCAACTTTCTTCAGGGTTTTTGGTGAAAAAAAAAAATACTCTCTCTATATTTTGGTCTTTCCCTATGTAGAGTTTGATTTCAGCTAAAACAAATAGTGTTGCTTTCTAACATGTTGATTTTGTTTTTTTCTTTTTCCAAAAATGAGACACAGAGAACTCCCCATAGAAATCCACTAGTATTTTGAAGCAAGCTGTGGACCTGGAGACAGCAGTGGCGGCTGGAAGCAGAAGCCCTAGTAGATCTCAGAAACAAAGTTCCACAGGATTTGGACTAATATAAATAGAGTAAAAGACTCTTAGTAAGGGAAAGCCCATAGATCCTCTTGCCCCTTTTCCACCTCCTGCCAGCTTTTGCACATGAGAAGACCCTGGGAGCAAAAATTGTCCTACTGCTAGAACTGAAAGAATACTGCTGTTCGAAGCCCATAACGTTATTGTTATAATAGGGCCTAATTCTGACACCACTGGCATTCAATGAATCCATGCTTATTTTAGCAGTGAGTGTAAGTCAGGTCACGAATTGACATACGAGGTGAAGTTAAATGGTGATTCGAGCTTGAGTCATAAATCTTCCTGCCTATTTTTTACATGGCTACACTATCATGATAAATGCCTGACCTTGTGGAGGAAAGAATTTAGTTCCCAATAAGATGATGAGAATGAATTATCAGCTCAGCTATCTCTGCAGTCAGTTCCTACCTGGACACCATTTCAGTAAAACATAAGCATGTGTTACGTCATGACTGCCCTGCTGGAATAAATTTTTAGACTGGAAAAAAAGAGTTTTTAAGTTTGTGTGTGTGTGTGTATAATGTGAATTTCCCCTTAAAACATTCCTATCATGCCGCTTCATATTCATTAATTAGTCTGAGGTTTCCCTCGTGTTTAGTTTACAAAGCCACTTAAACCCACGTACCCATTTAACATATTTATGACCCCAGTTTTCTTTCTTTTCTCTGAGACTGTACCGTAATTGTTCTCTGGACTCAGGAACTGCAGAGTGCCTTCACTGATGAAAGGAGACAACATAAAGAAGGAAATGAATGTGTGAGGGATGAATACCTTCCACAAAACAACTGGGTGCAATTTGGCCCATGGCCCCGGGGGTCACTTTAATAGAGTGGAGCCTCAGTCTCTATTGAGTGTATGGGAGACTATTAACTCTTAACAACTCAGTCTCAGGTTATTTATTTATTGCTTAAATGATTTGTTATTGCTACTTGAATTTAATATACCCTCTGGGAACTGAGATGGCAGCATCATGTTACAGAAAAACTACAAGTTATTTTAAAACTGTGATTGAATTTTTATGAGCATCATAAAATCTTTCTGAACAAATAACTTACCATTAGTCAGAAACTTCAGCAGGAAATCTGTAAAATTAAGGATTTATTAGATCAGTGCTGTATTCATGTGTGTCTCTGGAAAAGAGAGGGTTAAATACTTGAAGAGGATGCTTCAAGTATTAATTTTATTATTTGAATATAATAATACTTCAGTAGCACCTGATGTTTTCAAAAAGCCATATAGATAAAATATTAACAAGAAAAATCATTCCTTTCAGCCTGGGAATACCTCGTGTTCAGGGACTGACGCTGTGCACACTTGTTTCGGTATGAAAGTTTACTCAAAAAACTTCAGGGCACCTGCAAAGATCGGTAACAAATCTCCACATCCGTTCTGCTAAGTGGACTAGTGTTTGAGGTATGTTTGCACAGTCACTGTTTTTTTTCTATACTTGCCTATGTGCTGCTCTCAGCTCTGAATGGGTGTATTCCTACACTTCTTTAAATTATTCACTTTCCCTTTTGCTTTTCTAATCCTTAAAGTCATTATGAGAACTTCCAAGTCAAACAGCATATTTCAGAGGGGAGTGGGGACAGTGGAAGAAGGGGCAAAGGAAGGGAAGGAGAACTGAAGGCATCATAAAAAGCACGTGCAAAATGAAATGCTCAGAAAATTAGGGGAAAATAATAGTGCCACAAAAATAAAGTCAAAAAGTAGGTTTGAAACCAGAAAGAAAAAATATCATCTTAAATATTGCTGTAAGACTGGTCTCTGTACTCAATTGTTTTCAATAGTAGACCCCAAAGGTGTTCTCTAGAGAAACTAAGAACTGCAGAACTAGAGAGATCTCCAATTTAAAGGTCTTGTTGCTTGAAATCCTGCCATGTTATGACATAAAGAGCTATTCTATGTTAGATGTTCTCTTCTGGAAATGGAAGGATCAAACCTGAATACAATACTTTTGTAATAGATAGCGCACATAAACTCATAAAATTATTTATGTCATGCCCTTTTTCCTCCTTAATATAAATCAGATAATCATAATTTCTGATTTTTTAACATAGTGTTTATGTATCAGTTACCTGAAGAAAGTCTAGGCATGCATACATATACATATAATAATTCACCCTTTGGATTCTACGAGTTTAGAAAAGGTATAACTTGCTTGCATGCTGTTGTTTCCAACATGCCCATTTCTTCTTGATCTCAATGGATAATTAAGGACAACTAAGGAGCAATAAATGATAAGATACAAAAGACTTTCTTGCAGAACTGTGTCAGATTAGCTTAAGACTTCTTTCTCAATGTCCAGTGAATAAAGCATAGTAGTTAAAAGGACTTTGTACCCTCAATGAAATTTTGGCATTAATGGAGTTATCTGTCAAACTTCCTCCCAATACTGAGAATTATCAATATTCTAATTGTAGCCAACTCATGCATTGACAAATTATAGCTACGACATGGTGTCCACTTACTTTCTGTTATTCTGAAGTTGTTGGCACAACCTGATCTTTCAGCAGTCTTAAAGGTTCTTTGCTTCTACTGATTCTTGCTGACACTTTGACATGCCACCATGTCTCTTGGCTAGAGATTCCTCTCACCTGGTACCATCAAGTCACTGGAGAAACCCTGACATTTATTTGTATCACTTAGCTATATTATGTATCACTTTGCTTAGCTTAGTTTGTATGTGAAGTGGAATGAGCCATCTTCCAGATGTGGCTGTACCTTTCCACTGACTATAAAGGCTCAAGTATCACTTACACTAAGTGTGTCTGAGACATCTATATCTGGACAGATTAATTTCACCTCAGGTGTCTGAAGAGACACGCACAGAACATGAGAACGTTCTGTTAATGACACCTGTCCTCAGGCCATCCAGCCTCACATAAAATAACCCAAGATGGAGCAAGGTTCTCCTGTCTTCCCATCAGCTTGTGGGCAGTTTTTCTTCCTCCCACGGGTCCCTTCTGACACTTCTTAGCTTCTGATGCAAATGCAAAAGCATTCTCTGCATAATGGGCTTATTCTCTGCAAACACAGCTCCGTAGACTTCATGGTCTCATGCTCTAAAAAGGATAAGCTCCATTTGAAACCACGGTCTGAGATCTGTTGGCTAATTTTTATCAGAAGGCAGGATACTTGCTGCAGGGTAGAGAACTGCAATAAGACATGGAAAACCAGGGAGAAAATGAAATTTCTTACACAGGAAGAAGTTTTTATTATAATGACTGGATATTTAACCAGCACAAGTCTAAACAATCTAAAGAATTGGACCTAATGCAGTTTTACTTCCAAGTATATGAAGTTTTGTTGGGGTTTTTTTGGAGCTGTATTGTGGTTTAACTAACCTTCCAAAGAAGTCTGGGTCCAGAATATGAAAGGGTCCAACATAGTACAAAACTTCACAGGAAATTTAGTTGCCCCAAGCTTAACATACCAACTTGAACATAAGGCAAAATTTCTATCCGGAAATGAAAGGTGAAAGGTTCACAGACAGGAAAATCAACATGTAATCACAAAAACAAATTTTGCCTCCTGTGAGAGTCTTCTTGGACACATGAGCCTGCACTAAAATTGCAATGTGATTAAAGAAACCAAATTCACTTGGCATTTTCTAGGTCCAAAAATACGTCAAATGAAATGCTTGTAATTTGTGTTGAAAGAACACCTGGGAGTTTGTAAGACTTTGTTGGATAACCTCAGCTGCAGAAGGATGCTTAACCTCTTAAAAATCTCCCCTACACCTTCAATCTTCTCTTCCACCAACATAGTCACAGAGCATGCTCCTGATCAATCAAAAGGCCTCTTAAAACCCATGTTCTCCTACATGTCAGAAACTTACTGGGAAGGTTAGTGCTTTAATTTTCAGTCAGCCTCCATAGATTTTTTTTGGTAACCCAGGAGAATATCTAGACTCCTGCAGCTACTTTAATATTGTTGCACACTGTGTCTGACTGAGGCTTGTTAATGCCAAATGTCTCCTTTTTAACATCTAGAACATTTATTTCCAGTCAAACTTGTGTCTTTAATTACTGTCTATAGAAAACATACCAACGCCTATTCATTCGTAAATTATAAACTTTAAAAACATTGAGTTTAAATATATATTTTGGCTAAAATGTGGACAACTTTCAGGTGAGTAGAAAGATGACTTAATTATTCAAAAACTGTTCCTGTTCCATTTTCAGACTATTTAGGAACATAATGCTTAAGTTATTGCAGCACATTCTAACCCCAATTCCCCAACAGCTATTCCTCTGTGACTTAAATTGCGCTTTGTTCCATGGGATTTAAAAAAAAAAAAAAAAGAAAAAAAAAGAAAAAAAGAATATTATGATATACCAAATAGCTGCTCCATGGTCAGAGTGCTTCCTTGGTGTATATATATCCATAACATCTGTAAATTTTTCAAGTATGACTAGCAGAATTTATTAGCTGTGGAATGAGAGTAATTTAGAAAAATTCTTAATTTTAAAGTTAGGATTTCATTGGACTTCTTACCTGCATAAAACTTTCTAGGCTGGGCCATTTCCTTCAGAGCCAGTGCTCTGCATCAGTGCCAGCAGTGTATGGCCTGTGATGATGACAACTAAAGTACCAGAATGGATTTCTCTACCCAGGTGATTAACTTTGGGTACTTTATTTTCTGTCCAGGATTTATATTGACTTTCAATCCTGTAAAGCAGTAGGCAGACTGTATGCATTGCTAATGTAATGGCTTTAATTTCCTGCATCTTCAAGGGAAAATAACCCTACTACAACACAAAGTTCAGCTGTCTTTACTACAATTGTACTGAGGAAGAATTCATTTTAGTGTTAAGCCTTAATTTTAGCTATAGTCTCACCCTACATATATTCTAATTTTAAAGCATTAAAATGGAAAAGTACCTGAATATAACTGCCCTACAAACACAAAAAGAAACAACTGTTCTGCTACCTAACTTCCCACTTAGGATCCAAGGCGCTGACACCTTCCACCCTTCTCTCTGCGCTGTGTTTGGTTGATTCTGAAGATGCTCAAAAACTGAAATAACATCTCATCTCAGCAAGCATGCTATATTATGAGTTTGATAAAGCATCTTTCAACCTCTTTCTTATTTCACACTCTTTCCTGTAGCACTTTATGTCCCGCAGCTTGCAGATATTGCTTGAGAAATAATTGCAGAAGTATCTTCAGATGTAGCACTGGGGTATCACAAAGATAAGGTGTTGTATGTAATTTCACCAAGAAGTTCAAAGAACCAAACATTAAATTTTTTTTTACTGTGTTTATGATGCATAACCTAAGGAGAACTCCACTTCATGAATTACCTAAAGTCCTGTTGGATCAATGTATGCTGGTTATGACTTCGCTCTAAACAAACACAGGTTTTGCACCTCTGTAGTTCTCCTTAGGAAAAATGAAATGGCACAAGGTGAAATGATAGCTCTGCAATGGAGCACATCGTATCAATAATTAACTCTGTTATTTGAAGAGCCAGTAAAATTGCTCCCTTGCTACCTTGGCTCCAGAGTTTGCCAGCAGTGCAGCACCACTGAAAACCGACAGGTCAGGCCAGGGCGGAGAAATAAATAAAGGCATCACAAGACATAGACTCTCACGCCATGTTCCAAATATTGCTGTAATTAATTGCATAAACACATTATTAACAAAAAAATGCCAAAACAACAAAACAACCAAGCCCCACAACAAACACAAAACCACAATAAGGCTTTATCTAGATTTAATGGCTGTAAATGGCTTGTTATTTGCTTTGTTCAGCCACTCTTCATTGCTGTTTCAGTGAATGAGAAAGACCTGTACACCTGTGTCTTGATAGAAATACAGGTCAAGTACAGTAACAGTCCAGAATTATGTTAAGTCTACATTCAGATAAAAAGCATCTTGTCACTGCTAGACTAACTGCGGAACTAGAACTCATTGAAAACATTGACGAGGGATAGTCAGAGAGTCTGTTCTCCAGTTATCAGCATTTGGAAAACCACTAGTAGATTCTGGTTTATTTAAATGCATCCCATGCATCCTGAGGCAGCCTGAGGTTTTTAAAAAATTACAAACACAAACAGCAATGTAGGGATCAAAAAACCCAAAAATTTGATTTCTCAGGCCACAAGTGAAGAATGTTTTGATGCTGTTAAGGTCTGTGTGCATGAGATGTACAAACCATCAAAGAAAACAGTCTGAAGGAATGCAAAAAAATTGAACATTCTGCAGAAAAATAGATATCTTTATTTTCTATTGGTGGGCAAAATAGATTTTTCTCAGCATTGTTAAGCTTACTTCCTTGCAAAAGACTTACTCAAATGTTGTATATAAAACATGTATTTTTTTTTTTCCTGGAATTCATGTATCTGTCATTATAATGTCTCATAGTGGGCCACAGTCCAGTGAGCAAGACCGTAGACTGCTTGCAAAAAACCGTAGATGTGGAAATGTGACTGCCAAGTGCTCTGAATGTACCAAGCTGATGGAAAATAGACCTAAAAAAATAGAACATCTACAAAATGGAAATGTGGTGCCAGCTTCTGTTGCATATCTAGTAGAGCTGACTCACAGAGAGGCATTGTACCAGCAGCAGCATATATTTTTAAAACCTGAAAAAGGACACCTGCATTAGTAGAAATGCATGTCAGAGCCACTGGGGAGCATGCTAATGTGCATACATAGGGAGACAGATAACGCAAACAGACAAACCTGCCCTATATAAATTAGTTTTGGAAAGTACTCAGGGCCTGAAAAACATGGGCATGCATATGTGGATATGTCTAGGTAGTTCTTCTAAAGAACAGGTGGATATGTAAAGGAGTTTGCATGCCCTAATTCTGGCTGACTACAGACTTGAGAGAAACAGGCAAAACTCCTAAGCCCTAAAAATTATGGAGTAGTTTACACCGGGTAGCCACTTCTGGTATTTATCATATTTAACAATTTAAAAGATTGTCAGAAGTTGGACTTCTAGCAAAAGTAGAATGAATAGTACTTAAGAGCATTAGGGGATTCTTAGATGGGGGTTGCTTAATTAATTCAGATGTCCAGATTCCATATATAAGTTTCACTCTAATCTCAGATCTTCTTTCCATCTATTGCTTCATTTCTATCACTGCCTATAGATTCACAAAGCTTTTGCTTAGGTTTAAGTTACTCCATAGTACGTTCCCCAAAAAGCAAAAGGCATCTTGCTTCTGCTAGATATGGAAAGCTTTAAGGAAGTGAAAATCACTACTACGTTGCTTTTAATCCTCATATTCCTGGGTTCCTTATCATCTCTGCATTAAAAATATGCCAATTAAGAAATAGTGCTGGCCAAGGAAGGTAAGTGCTTGCAGGGAAGTCCAGACAAACAGCTGAAGTAAATCAGATATTATACTAGTGCCAGACAATGGAAGGATGCTGATTTACATCCTCTGTGAATCCTGTACCCAGGGATTCTTCTTGTAAATCACAGCAGTTTTTCTGGGAACATAGTAAGGAAGTGTTTTATCTACACTTCCTTGTAACACGCAGGCCTTTTTTATGATTTCAGAATTGTTTAGGTTTTATTAGTATGAGTTTACAGCTCTTTGTTCCCTGGACTGTGTGAAGAATGGAAGCAGGAGACTCGCTGCTATTTTACTTTTAGCTGGTGAATCAGAGAGGGTGTCTCACATTTCATTAGTGTTTGAGTCCTTAACTCCTCATACTTCTCAGGTTCTTTTCCCCTTTGCACAATGTATGCAGGGACAAGAATGTGTAAGTGCCACCGCCACCCCATTCAGACTTTCACTGAATTGGTGTAATTGGATTTTGCACCTCAATTTGCAAGATACAGTTCCCCTGAAAACCAACCCATTTTGGTAAGCATAAAAATAAAATGAAATAAAAATAATAATAAAGACAGGGCAGGCATTCATAAGGTACCAGGTCTCCACAGTCTTCAGCTGAGAGACCCCAGATTTCAATGTACCCTGAAAAGGGTGATTAATTTAAAGTGAGTGGAGTCTGTTGCTTTAAGACAAGCTCATAAATCGTGAAAGATCACCACTTCTTTTCAAAAGGCTCTCCACGGTCTGAGTTTCCCTTCTGGGTCAGTAAAGGCATTGAAGTTTTAATGGCATGCCATGGCAGATTACACGATACAGCTGTCCCGGCACCGTGAAAATTAAGTTATGCCCCGTGTCAGCAAGGTTTTTTTTTTCCCTTTTCTTTCCCTACCCTCCCCCCTTTACTCTCCCTCTTTCTTTCTCTTTCCCTGTCCCCTTCTTCATTCTCCTTTTTGCTGGGAAGTGCGCATCCAGGGAGGAGGTGGGAGCCCTGCAGGAGCTGCTGCCACGGCTGCTGTTGAGCCCTAGCTATTGAGACTGAGTAAATGGAGCTGATGGGTGAAGAAGAGCCATCAGAATGGAGGGTTTTGTTCCTCCTCCTCTCCCTAGGGCCCAGTGGCAAAGGCAGCCCTCCTTGCTCACTCAGGCGCAAGCACCCACTCTGCCTTCCCAGCACTGCCGGACACCCGCCATGCCATTCCCTCCACACCCAGCGGACCCGTGCTGTGGCTCGGGCACCAGCAGACCCTTGTGCTGCTCCACGCTGTCCCAGGAGGATTATGCTCCTTGTCGGAGATGCCTCTTTCCCACCGGGCAGGGCCTGGTGCACCGGTGCATACCGCATGCGCAAGCACACCCGTGGACATCGCGCTTGAAAAGCGATAGCAATCCCTGCTGTCCCCCCAGCCCCGCATCCTCACCCCGTAAAGAGCGAGAGAGCAAAGAGCTTATTAAAGCATGAGAAATTAATCACATTAGTGTTTAGTCTCCCGGAGCAGGGACGTATGAGGGGAAGAAAGAGATTAGGAAGCAGAAATGAAAGAATCATTTGCAAACCTAATAACCAACATTCTGCATCAGTCGTTTCCAATCTTTTTGATTTTTAATTCGTTGAAAACTTCAGCCTCTAAAGAGTAAATAAAACATATTGATATTGGGCTTGGTGGTCTGATTTCCTCATGGGATGTCCTGAGGATGCTTACAACCACAGAGTACAAATGGTCAATTGTTGAAAATTCACTGTTTTATATAGTATCTCTAATACCTCAAGATACTGAGTTATGACAGGAGATAGCCCCTATGTCTCTTCAGTCCAGTCAAAGTTCTTTAGTAAATCTTTTTTTTTTTTTGTGAAATGATTAATTTAATAAAGGCTTCAATTAGAAATACCTTTCTGATATGAAGCCAATATGTTGACTGGTTTACTTCTTTCAGTTTTTAAAAATGGGCACATAGATATACTTTACATATAAACAATATTGTCTATCTCAAGTGCTTGTGTCACACCATATGCAATAACTTATCCAAAAGTTTCTGGCTTTAGACTTGCACAATTTGCAGTTAGCCTTCTATTCTTGCCCAGGACAATGATTTCAATGGGATTATTTTTGCCAGGGCTCTCTAATGCTGGGATACTTTGATTAAGCTCTTTACTTGTTCCACTGTTTCTGTGCGTATTGATAGCTGAGGATGAGCTCTGACTACCTGCATATTCAGCCACCTCTACTTTATGTATATTTGATTAAATATTAAGGTATTCTACACTGGAGTTAATTTGCTAATACGGACTTCGCATTTTTCCCTTGCTATCCCCAGCTGTTCCTAGGTACAACCTGCTGTTCAAAGCCAGTGCATCACTCAATATGCTACAAGAATGTTTGCCTGCACAGTCTGAGCTAAACTTCACCAGACTACCAAAAAGTGTCCAGACCTGGGAAAAAAATTAAGTTCTTGCCATTAGTACTGAGTGATTGCTGGCAATGTCTTTCACAGGTGTGATGCAAGTTCATGAGAAAAGTAGACTTTTAGCCAAAGGACTCTGGACCAGGAAACATTGTTTAAGAAGCTTTAGCAGCCATGTGCCTCTTTATGTACTCTTTGGTTTTAGTTGGCACAAATGATTTGATAAATGAATCACTGGGACACCATTAGCTGGGGTTGGGGACAGAATAAGGGTCTTGCAGATTATCTTTTACGTAGGTGATGTACAGACATTAAATAAAAGACACTTTCACAGCATTACAATAATTCTGCTTGGGGAGTAGCAGAGACAATGGCATCAGGGGCCGACTCATCCCATAGATTTACCATTCCACTTGTTTACTTGCACACCTCAGTTTCTTTACCCACATCAGTGTGTGGGGGAGAGCTGGTCACTATTCCTATTTGTGTTGCTGCTATTCATAACAAGTAAATCTTTCCCATGTTTTCTGTGATAGGTTCAGGCCTTTATTGAGTGAGGAGAGCTGTGAGCTGCCCAAGAGCTGTTTTGTTGGCAGGGGGTTAAGGAGAATTGTCTGTCACATCAATTATCTGCCCTTGAGCTCTTAGAAAGAAGGTGCCTAGAGACTGGCCACTTCTCTTGCTTGTACATCCACACACATGGACACCAAAACAGCTCACACTTTGATTGGGAGTTGCTCTCCCCCTCTCTCAGCAGTGCTGCAATCCATGTTAAATCAGCTCATTCCTCCTTCTCAGTAAAACTAGACAGGCCCCTGCTTTGAATACACTGGACCACACAAGGGAGAGGGGAAAAATATCTTTCCCTCAACCCTTTCTCTCCTTCGTCATTTGGAAGCCTGTGTTCTAATAACAAAT
>VWYP01032782.1:0-11392 GCA_013400435.1 Pycnonotus jocosus | reverse complement strand
TCATTTTCAAAAGACATTTGTTTGCTTCTTTATTGCTCCCCTAGAAAAGTAACAATCACATTTTTTTTCTACTTACATTATTGCCTAATTTTCTTTATTTCTCTGTGCTTATCTTGCTATGGAATGGAAAGTATATTAAGTAATCCAACATTTGTGAGAATGCGAACAGTCACTTCCTTTGGCTGCTTATCCTAGAAACGCTAAAACAATCAGTCAAAAAATAACAAAAAATAAATATAAAAGTGATAATGAATAAATTCTGTGTGGCTGTGTGTATAATTACATACATGCTTACACACAGATACACAGACACACACTTGATATCTTGGAGAAATGCCAGCTGTAATTGCCACAATCTAAACATGGCTTTGTTTTCTCACTGATGCTTTTAGCCGTCATATTCTGCCTTTCTGCTCATGACTAATTTCTCCATCCCATTTCACGCATAACAGAGCAAAATACCAACTTATTTAATAGCAGTACATACATATTTTTTTGATATAGCTCAAGTATAATGTCACCAAAATTACAATGATATAGAGTATTAGTAAACATCATCAATTGCATATGAAATCTTATCTTTGTAGGAATGCATCAGTCAGCTGAAAAATGTGATTTTATTGGCACAAATTATCCTCCCATGTAATTTGAATCTGAGGGCATAATGATTTCTGGTTCTGAAAATTATAATCAGGATAATGGAATTGTTATATTCAGCTTTCATGCACAGCAAATTATTCATGGTCTTTCCACATTTACCTTAAGTAGAAAGTTGTCTGAAAACTAAATCTGAGCCTAAGCATTGTACTATGAAAGTGAAACGAAGATCTTTTGAAACAGAATTCTCACTCCATCCATTTGAAAACCATGTAACAGGTAGAGAGTGAATTGCTTCATTTAGAGTTCCTATGAATTTTAACTAGTTTTCAGAATCATTTGACTGAACAGAAAGTATTAGATTTGCAAAATAAAGGCAGAGCTGACTATGCTGAGGGTGTGCATTTTCATTATTTCAGAAAAAAGATGTGGGGAAGGTGTTTCTCCCTTCTTAGACACTGGTTTGTTTGTAGTACTGTTTGTGAGCAAAGCATGTAAAGTTGGGCAGCTTGTTTGCTCCCTGCATGTGTGTTCATGGGTGGGTGAGGGGAGTTTGAGAATTCCTAATCCTGCAGCTCTCAGGACCTGGAGACTTGTACCCCATCTGGGGTAACTGGATTAAAAATCTTTTCTCATTTCAAAGGTTTGATCTCAACAAGGGTTTGATGTGATGAAATCAAAGTGGCAGCTTGGATTTGAAAACTATTTGGGTTTGAGCTTCCTGAAGTCTAGATCTGAGAGAATAGCTGCAGTGGATATGAATGTGTGGTAACTGCACTAATGCCTACATAAAGAAGAAAGTTATGCATGAAGAAATAAAAAAATTTCCCATTTCTAAAATACTACCTACTCCAGTAAGAATAACCTTATGGTAAAATAGCTTTCGCCAACTAATGATAAGTGGCATTTGTGCTATCTGATTTTAACACATCCTCTTATTGATAATAATAAAAGATTTTGTCTTAACAGAGGTGAAGCTCAATAACAACAGCTACAAAACTTATGTATTATGTGGTAATTACTACTATTTTGTTGTCCTTGACACTTCCCAAGTGTTAAAGGACCGCAAAGACATGAGAGCAGTTCATTGACCTAGCCAAGGGAAGGGCACGTTCCACACAATTTTGAGCAGGTCACCTTCCCTGTTTCTGGTCTTCTAATCCTCACCTGCACACTGGGGACAATAGTAGCTGACCTATTTCACAAAGTATTTCTTCAAGGCATTCACACTCTTTGCAGTGAAGCCTGCCAGTAGTTCCTGCATTTTTGAAATCAAATACAAATAAATTTCTCCATAAAAGCAAATACTAATCTTGGCTCCAGGTGAAGTTTCACATGCAGTTAGAAACATAAGCTTAAAGAGAGGGTTAATAAACTAAGTTAAACATTTATAAGAAAGTATCCATAAAGAAAATTGCACACAACCCCTTATAAGGTAGGTAGTCAGAATGCAAACATGCTAAATGTACAAAGGGAAAAAATAATTCAGCCTTGAAAGGTTATAGTAAAGAAAAACATGGCAACCAATGCTGCTTCTTTAGTAATCACCATATACTGTCTATGTGGGATATATTATCAATGTGTCCTATTATGCATCACCTAAAACTGACTACAGTTTTCAAATTACACAAGATTGTAACATTTATATAACAGAAATTATGTTCATTTTTTTTGTTACATGGAAAGGTACAGCATCCTCAGATTCTCCCTTCTCATAGATACTTTCTGTTAAAATTGGACAAAAACCTCATGCATTATAATTGATTAGAAGATATCTCTGAAGCATGAAAGAAATTTGTGTAGGTTTATAATGTAAGACTGTAAAAACTTACCAGAAAAGCTCACTGCATAAGAGAATGGAATACATCAACCCTTCTTCCCTGATGACACTTCAGGGTCATCTACCAAAAGACTGAAACTCACCTTTCTAAGCAACAAACCTTTCTCAAAAACTTGTGCCAGCTAGCGCAACCATGGACCACATATATAAATGTATTAGAAAACCCAGAACTTTTCATTCTAAGTGTAGATTCACTCTGGCCTTTTACTGCTAAGATAATCATACAGCATAAAATACGTATATGAGTGTCTACATATGTATATATATATTTATACAAGAAGAAAAAGGGATGTCTTCTGTGAAGTTCTCTGAAAGACAAAGAGAAAACTACAGACAAGGGATGTCACTTTTACTTACACTTAGCCTGTACTGTTGAGAAAATATGAAACAACTTAGACATATTTCTTGCGATGACAGATCCTATCTTGTATTTTAAATATATCAACTATTAAACTTGACTTCAAAAGAAAAAAGAAGAGCATACAAAAAATATAGTAGTGCATTATGTGCACCTATAAACAGAAATCAGTGTAACAGAACCAGTGCAAGGTAATATGGCAAAGGATGAAGAAGTATGATGTGGTGTTCTTTATAATGTATTTAACAGCTTTCAGCTGTTTCTCCTTTTATAAACTCTTATTTTGGGCAAGTCTTGAGTTTTCCAGAGTGCCTCTGAATAATCTAGCCCTGTCCTGTAAGACTTGTCCTGGGTTTGACTGGAATAAAGTTAATTTTCCTCATAGTATCTCATATGGTGCTGTGTTTTGGAATTGTGACCAAAACAGTTTTGACAATACACTGTTCAGGAAAGTTCTGCCAGCATCAAGACTATCTCTGTTTCTCAAACTGCCCCTCTGTTGAAGTGGTCTGGAGATGGACAGGAGACTGTATGGTGACGCAGCTGAACAGCTGACCCCAACTGACCAGGGGGCTATCCCATGGCATATGACATCACACTTAGCGATAAAAACCGAATAAAAGGAGGAGAAAGGGGGTGACGCTCATGGTTAAGGTGCTTTTCTTTCCAAATACATATGACGCAAGATGAAGGCCAGCTGTTCTGGAGGTGGCTGAATGCCTGCCTGCTGATAGGAAATGAAGTCCTCCTTTTGCTTTATGTATTGACTATTAACTTGTCCTTATCTCAAGCCATGAGTTTTCTCAGTTCTGCCCTCTAATTCTCCTCCTCATTACCAGTGAGTGAGCAATGGGCTGTTTGCAGCTCAGTGCTTACAGGGTTAAGCCACAATGCTAGTCCAGACCAGCTACATCTTGTCAGATGTTCTTAGAAATTGTCAGTGAGGGAAAATTTACTCCTGAGTAGGTACTCATTTAATTCTAAATATAGGAAATAACTTATTCACTTCTTCCTTGAAAGAACATTTTTATATTGTTGAAAATTATTACTACTTCACCTCACTAGTCCTCTTCTCTTCACATCCTTATCCTTTTTGCTCTTTCCCCTGCCCTGCTTTGGCTCTTGCCCTCTTCTCTCCAGCATTTTAACAATGAGTTTGTCTTGATTTGGTTTCTAAAGTTTCATCTACTATTTATAACATTTTGGAAATAATGGCTAAAAGTTCTCCCTGAAATTGCTTCATCAAACTTTAAGTTTTAAAAAGATTAATCTATAGTCATATAAAAATCCAAGTGATTTAACTACTGTTTCAAATAGTATTTCCCTATTCTGGCTTGTGTCCTTGTCCTTTATTTACTGATATACTAAACAAATACTGATTGTACACAACCTTTTAATGGAACAATTTGCAATTAAGGAAACTAAAAATGGAAAAATGCTTTCAAGCATTCCTATCATCACACTTCAAAATCTGTTTAAGAAAACTAAAAAAAGAGGATTTTCCTTTTGTGTTTCTAATTGTTCTGGGGGAAGACAAGGCAAGGTGAATGTGAATGATCTCAGGTAAAATTGTAATTCACAAGCCACTGAGATCTGGGGTTGAGTTTCCAACAGGTAACTGGTGTCAATTGAAACTGTGAAAATCTGGGTTTTGAGAATTAAACTCAAGTTAATTATTATCTTAATATTGTTCAACAATAAGTTTCAATTAACTAGTGTCTCTGCTGTCAGTGTTAACTTTGCTGTTACCATCCCCATTTTGAAAAGCTTTTTCACGATTAGCTGTAAAAAAATTTTCTAATTTCAAAAAGCTTCATTCATCATAAATACAATATCAGTAGGCTAGATCAGGTGTTCTAGACCTGAGGAATTTGGTATAAAAGGCATTTCTGATTTGATAGGAAATGCCTTTTGAATATCATTGCTCTTACGCCATAAGGCACTACCTTAATAAAGCTAAAAATAACACTAACTTCGTGATAATTGGATGAGTTACAATACAGGACTGCTTTAAACTCTTCTTATGGTGAGGAATCACAAGGAGAAGAAACAGAAGACACAAGAACCTTTTGGCAGAATGCCAGGAAGCTGTAACAGAGCAAAAAAATCCCACAAAATGCAAGTTTTTGTATTTAAGTAGGAAGATCAGGAGTCTGAAAGGAGAAGGTAGCAAGAAAATCTGGATATCTTATGGTTCAGTGCATTGTCAGATTTCTACTTATGAGAACATTAAAAAACTCCTTTAAAAAGGAAAGGTAAGAGATCAAAGTAGAATTTGCTGTCCTTAACCACCAGTAGGGCACAACATTTCTTTCTTTTCTAATCTGTGTCATGTTCATTGGGTGGACTTCAGTAAGACTACCAAGGCAGCAGAAATCCTGGTCTAGAATGGTTAAAAATAATGCAAATGAGTATAAACTGGAAATTGTGCAGTGCAATCCTTCTGTGGTAAATCTTCCCATTACTGGGCATCAAAAGCATGACAAAAATCACTGAATTTGAATTTCCATGTCTGTAGAGGTGACAGCATGTTATCAATCTTTTAATAACATCAAAAGGAAAGACTGAAGAGCCTGCTCTATCACACAATGAACTTTGACAGAAATGTAAAATGTAATCCTCTTGCACTCATTACATTCCTATTCTCAACTAGACTCATCCACTGCAAACTCAATGAGACATCCAAGTCACTGCATTAGCAATGGCATGAGTAGCCATTTTTGGTCATTAATTTTCAGATATCCCAAGAAACATCTGTCATGATTAATTCTCTCAATCATTGGGTTCAAATCCATGTCCATATTCTTGAACTTAGAAGCCATCTAAAAGAAGGAGGAATGCTTTCCTGTGGTTCTGGTCCTCCTATCCTCACCACATTATGATAAAACTCTATGTAGTACAGAAAAGAGCAAGAAGAACTATCAAAGTGATGGAATGGTTCTGTGGAAAAAGAAAACTTGAAAAGGGATGTGAAAAAGTGCTATAAAATCACTGTAGAGCAAGGAAAAAGTCAGGTGGCAAAATCCTGCCAAGGAAGAGGAAAACTTCTCAAAACTGTTCCATAAAGTAGCAGAACTCCTTGCTGCAGGCTGTTGAGGATGTGAAAGGTGTTGGTGTAACATGGCTAACTTGAAGGCAGAAAAATCCCTGTGTACTTCCAGAAAAATAGAACCCTTAGTACACTAACTCCTACATTGTTTCTTCATCTGTCATACAAGTGAAAGAAAAACTGTAAGCTACAAATGAGTATCATTCTACTGAAATCTCAGAATAAAACTTTATTGCTGTAGAAAAAGCCTAATTGCTGTGAAAATATATGTGTTTATAATTTTGTGTATATGGATATATATGTGTATGTTGAATCCCCCTGCTCATGTTGAAAAATAGACATGCAGAGAAATTGTGACAGTCTGGATTCAAATCACATGGGCCGATTTTATATGAGTTTTCTGGTCTAGAAGGAGCTCTTGTCATCCAAGCTTCCTAAAGGATAATCATGTGAATCTAGCAACTACCTGATAGTGTGCCAAACTGGCATCACGTAATATGTACCACTCTAGTCTCAGGAGGAGAGGCTGTGAGCTCGGGTCAGCACTGGAGAAGCTTAGCCTGAGGGCCTTTTAGGAGGATGGGACAGAGATGGGAGAAAAAAGCTTCCTCTACCAATGGAAAGCACACCCAAAGTACCATCTGCTTCTTAGCATCTTCCCCATAGACTGTCTTTGTGTGGTGCAAGCCTTAGCAACTTGTTTTCCTAACTCTCCACAATGCTCTTCCTGCCTCAGGAGTAGTGGTAGCTCCCATGGAGGGAATGGCAGCAAATACAAAAGTGATATTTTTGAACACTGAGTAGAAAAAAAGACAAGACATTCTCGTAAATTTTCAATACTACTTCAACACAGAGAAACCAAGACTGACGCAGATATTCAATCCTATACTTTAAATGCAGACAGCCTGAGCCTTTACTGCGGACTAGCAAAAATACTTGATCATCACACTAGTTAATAAACATAAATGCTAATGTTCTGTAATGAGCAATAATTAGTGCCTCTATACCTTGGCTATATCCTGACAGGAAAAACTATTTTGCAGGGGGTAGAGAATTATGTCAAGACAAAGTCACACAACACTTAGCAAAAAAAATTGAGCCTTCAGCAGTGTTTAAAAAATACACTATATCCCACGCATATGTTAATTTTATTTACATATAGAATAGCCAAACATTTTAAGACAATCAATGTATGGGCAAAGAGATACGCATATTATTAAATCAATATACATCTCTATCTAATATATCACTACAAAATGCATGGGTATATTTAATATTAAAATGTCTGCATCTGTATTTGAATGTATAATTAACTCCAACCTTTAGTTTCCACATGTAGTTGTTCAAAAGTGCAGGTTTTAATGGCAATGCTTTAAAAGATCTGGGAAAATAGTTGTGGAGTCAGTTCCTACAGAGATTACAGAAATCTGTCTGAGGGATAAAATTTTGCTTAATGTCTCCTCAGTTATGCCTCTTATTTAGTAGTCACAGTTATGCCAAATGTCTTACTCTTTTTTCATCAGGGAGCAGATAATAACTCAAATGCCTCAGCCAAAACAAACTCTTTGAAAAGATCTTATGAAATCATTTCTCTTTGCAAATCCATAAAAATCACCTCAGACTCCTTATCAATAGAAAGGCTTAAAGAGGGTGCACAAGTCATTGAATTATGATGTGCTTGTTTTAATGAAATTCCACTCCTGCTGGGATGTTCCCTGCAGATTTTCCATATTTCAGCATGGGAAAGGTTTGATGCTTTCCTGCCAGTGCCAAGAGTTAATTGAAAACATTTCAGGATAAATTCAGCTTGGGGGCCAACGCTCCCATTCCTTCATTATTCTTAACAATAATAGAAGAGTAATACAATTATTAATAGGCATGTTGTATCCTCTTAAAGTGGCAGTGTGTTTCTGAAACCGTGTCTTTCACATTCTTTTTCTTAAGCAAATCTGAAACAAATAGAAGAATAGAAATCTCAGGAGAAAAGCAAGCCTGACTGGTATATATATACAATTTGTCACTTTTTCTTCACAGTGAGTACTTAGCTATTGTTAAATATAGATAGTTACTTAAAATTTGAAAAACAGAAAAACTAATAAAACAAAAATATCACTCATCTAGACCAGAATTCCCTAAAGGTCTTCATGTTTAAAGTCTCATCCCTGTGGGATATTAAATAGTTTCTTTGAAGATACGTATATCCTCAGAGTTATTTAAGGAAACTCAGAAAAGAGAAACGCAATTTTTAATAAAAATGCCATTGTTTTAAAGATTAAATTGGTTTTGAAGTGACATATTGTTCTTAGGATTTATGTAATGAATCTAAAATAACAGGGGTTTTTTTCTGACAGAAGACATTAAATTGTATTGCTGGCCTAGGGCTACTTATAAGTTATCTTCCACAGTAAACAATTTATACTACAATATTGCACAAAATATTTTTCATTTTAAGTTTTTTTCCCCTGACCTTGACTCTTGATACATTCATAGTAATTTTGTCAGTATTGATGCACTCTTGACAACTAAATATTGAAACTCATAAAAGATATAAAGTTAGGGAAATGTTTCCAAAATAATGTTTTCACTTAGCTTATTTTCATCACACATTTTTATCTCTTCTCTGCACTACTCCTCCCAAAACAGACAACATAAAATATTAAGCAGCTCTAACTGTTTACAGAACTATTTTGCCATAAAGCTTGCTGGCTAAAGAATCACAAAACTAGTCCAAGCAAATGGAAGCTACATGATTCCTGCAGACTACAATGAGCCAAGGACATATTTGTACCATTTCAGAAGTCTCTACCTCATTTACTACAGTTTCCTAAAAGAAGATCTTTCTTAAAAGTAGATCTGCTGGCAAAAGTCTTTGATGGGGTCCCTGCCAATTCTGGCAGCAAACATGGTATTTAGAACTGCCCCAGCGCAGAAGACTCTCCAGACAGAATGGAGGTAATTTAACCAGCTTTTTGCACTCAATCTTCTCACCCAGAGGACAGCAGGGGTAAAAGAGATTTGGTCTCAAATATTTTCCAAAAAGCAGTGCATTACTGATGCAGCATCCTGGAAGACAACTGAATGGCAGGTGTATTTTAAAGCATTTTTACACCCCAAGATGAGGGTAAGACCTAAGTAGAACCAGGACAGGCTTAGGAAGAGTTTCTGCTTCAGTTATCCCTACTGCAAAACAGGAACATCTACTGAGTCAGAGCTAACAATGTGTGACCATCTCCCTTGATTTACACAGCAGAGTATTAAGACAAGGCTGGGCTTAAAATCTGGACTGAGAGCATCATCACACAATATTTTCACTAGTTCTCTTAAGTGTAGCAAATTTTCCCTATAACATTAATTGAGAAAATAAAATTTGTTCCCATGAATGTCATAAAGGCAGACTTCAGCTAGCTTACAGGACAGGATGTTTCTTGCTGGTTGCTACACTTTTTCCCTTGTTTACTGCACACAGATGTGAGAAAACCAGATAGTATTCTGACCAAAATGTTCCCAATGAGACCTGAAAAGAGACAGAATAATTTCTGAATATAATGGCAGGCACTATATTCAAGTTCTACATGCAGTCAGTATGTTCTAAGACTTAGCTTAATATTGCCAAAAACTGAACCACTCAAGGTTTGGGCAGTCCCAAAAGTTAAATATTTCACAGTTTCTCAGATTTCATATATCATTCTTATCCACTCCTTTTACAAATATATCCTCTCCATTCTAGCAATACCTTTTGCATAATAACATGTTTTTCAACACATCCAGGCACTCACTTCAGTAGGTTTAAGCTCACTTCAGTAGGTTTTAGCAGCTTTTAGTTACACCAGCCCAAACCCGAGTGTTAGCTGCTTGTTGATTCACATAAGCTTCACTTAACTAATTGAGTAATCTTTCTCTGCAAGTATAGAAAGAAAGTCAAAGGGTAAATTCTGACAAGAGTTACACTACTGAAAACTCACACTACCTGTAACAGGAGTCAATGATTTGGAACTACACAAACAAGACTTTACATCCGAGAAAGGTGAGATGTTTTCAACAAATTATTTGGCACATATGTTCTTTCAGTTCTTTCTATAAAATCCACACTCTTGTAGAGAATTTTCTTCCATGGCCTCAATTCCTGATATGCACAGACAAAGACGTCTATCTATGCTTGACTTTGCCAGGTCCTATAGACTAATTTGCAAAATATGGTATACACCTGAATACACTAAAATGAAAAATAAGATAGCCATAAGAGTTTCTGCAGACTGCTGCTTTACTTCCTGCTATAACATATTTTCACATGACATCAAAATTGTTTGAATGGATTTAGAAGGACACTGTAACTCCTGAAAAGAGATAACATGAAGATCATCACTACTGAGCGTATTGGAAATAACTATAGAATCACAGAATGGCTTGGGTTGGAAGAAACCTTAAAGATCAACACCCCTGCCATGGGCAGGGAACTTTCCACTAGACCATAAGAATCAAAGCCTCATCAAGGTCTTGAACACTTCCAAGGTTGAGGAATCCACAATTTTTCTAGACAACCTGTTTCAGTGCCTCACTACGCTTACAGGAAAGAATTTCTTCATAATAGCTAATACAAACCTACCATCCTTCAGCCTAAAGCCAATCCCCCTTGTCCTTTCCTGACATGCCTTTGTGAAAAGTCCCTCTCCAGCTCTCTTGTAATTCCCCTTTAGGCACTGAAAGGCTGCTAAAAAGTCTGCTCAGGGCCTTCTCTTCTCCAGGCTGAAAAACCCTGACTCTCTCAGCCGGTCTTCATAGAAGACGTACTTCAGCCCTCTGATCAGCTTAGTGGCCTCCTCTGGTCTCCTTCCAACAGGCCAACATCTTGTGCTTGGGATCCCAAATCTGGATGCAGTACCCCAGGTAGAAGTATTCCCAGAAGCAGAGTAGGGGAGCATAATCACCCCTCCTGACCTGCTGCCCATACCTCTTCTGATGCAGCCCAGGACATAGTTGGCTTTCTGGGCTGTGACTGCACACAGCTGGATCATATTGAGACCTTCATCTACTAACACCCCAAAGTCTTTCTCCCCTGGGATATTCTCAATCCATTCCTCCAACAGCTTATATTTGTACTTGGGATTGCTCCAACCCAGGTGTAGGACCTTGCATTTGGCTTTTTTGGACCTCATGAGGTTTGCATGGGCCCACCTCTCCAGTCTTTCAAAGTCCCTCTGGATGACATCCTTTCCCTTGGGTGTGTTGAGTGCACCACTCAGCTTGGTGTCATCAGCAAACTTGCTGAGGGTGCACTCAGCCCCACTGTGTGTGTCACCAAGAGAGATGTGGAACAGTCTCAGTCCCAGAACTGACCCCTGAGGACACCACTTGTCACTGCTCCCCACTTGGACAGTGAGCCATCGACAATTATTGGAGTGTGATCATCCAGCCAATTCTTTATCCACTGAGTACTCTATCCATCACACCAATATCTCTCCAGTTTAGAGACAAGGATGTTGTGCAGGACAGTGTCCAATGCTTTCTACATGTCCAAGTATGTGACATCTGTTGCCCTTCCCTTGTCTAC
>VWYP01032780.1:12500-19496 GCA_013400435.1 Pycnonotus jocosus | reverse complement strand
CATTTCACCTTCCCCTTGGCTTCTCCACGCCTGGGAGAGAAGTGGAAAATATTTCTCCTGCAAAACTGGCCAAGAAGGCAGAGGCCACAGCAGAGGGGTCGAGCTGGCAGCGTACAGAAACCCAGTTTGTGTTTTCAGCAGGGACAGAGATGAAAGCCCAGGTGTGTCCCCAGGCTTCCCGCAGGGTTTTGTGGCCACTCAAGCCACCAGAGCCCCCAGCAGCTCTTCAGGAGTCACCACCCTGGTTCTCCAGCCCCTCTGTTCCCACCACACACCGTGGTTTGCATCCACACCTTGGCCCCACTCTGCGAACTTAATATGAGGCTGTGGGGCCAACAAAAACGTGCCAGCATTTTTGGCAAATGTTCCTGCGGTGTTTGTGCAGATCTTTGCAGGTCATTAACCTGACAGTGCCGGTGATGAGAGGCTGGGAGTCACAAATGCCTCGGAGTGGTCGCCAAGGCTCAGCCCTTGGCATTCCAGGCACGGAGGGCCAGGGAGGCAGCAGAGAATGGGAGAAACCTGATGCCACCCTGCAGGATGGAGAGCAAACATCGGCAACAGAGAGGGAAGGGCTGGTGAAAGGAAAGAGGGGAAAAAAAAAAGGAAAATTGCCAAGGAAAATCGCCGTGAACTTCCAACTCTGGCAGCACATCCAGGCATGGAGTGGTTTGGGTTGGAAGAGACCTTAAATCCCATCCAGTGCCACCCCTGCCATGGCAGGGACACCTTCCCCTGTCCCAGGCTGCTCCACCCTGGTCTTGGACACTGCCAGGGAGCCAGGGGCAGCCACAGCTGCTCTGGGCACCCTGTGCCAGGGCCTGCCCACCCTGCCAGGGAACAATTCCTGTCCAAATCCCATCCAGCCCTGCCCTCTGGCAGTGGGAGCCATTCCCTGTGTCCTGTCCCTCCATCCCTTGTCCCCAGTCCCTCTCCAGCTCTTCTGGAGCCCCTTTAGGCCCTGCAAGGAGCTCTGATGTCTCTCTAGATCGTTCCTCTCTTCAGGTGAGCACGCCCAGCTCTCCCAGCCTGGCTCCAGAGGGGCTCCAGCCCTTGGAGCAGCTCCAAGGCCTCCTCTGGGCTCACTCCAACACGTCCTTCTGATGCTGGGCACCCCAGAGCTGAGCACAGTGTGACCATCAGATGAGCGTCCCCAAGCCTCCAGAGCCTCATGAGACTCCCACACCCGTTCCCTGCTCCTGCCTTGTCAGGAGCTCATCTCCATCTCCTTCCCTGGACCCAACAGTGCTGTCACTGAAATTCTGCTTCCTACCCTGCCAGCCTTCTCTGGAGATGATTCCAGAGTTGGGAAGTAACCCCTTGATGGAGATCAAAATTCCAATTTTTTCTTGTAACAGCCTGCGCTTTTTCCCTTCATATTTATCTTCAGACACAACAATGCACCCATTGGAGTAATTATGTTTAAACACTAATCATCTCCTAAGTTCTTCCATAAACTCAACATCCATCTAGAAGAGGTTTATTCTTCTCATTGATATCCCCAAGAAACATAAAGTGTCTTAAGGGATGAGTCCCTCGATAATTTTCCATGTGAAGATTTTAAATGGATGGAATAATTATTGAAAAAAATCTAAAATTCATACATGGATATGTAACTTAAAAAAACCCCCAAACCTCAATTAGGTTTATTACGTGTTTATTTAGTTTTTTAAACTTCTTACAAATTCTTCTTTTAAATAGAGATTTTGGGTAACAGCTTGATGTGAACTTCCATGCCTTTGAGCCCTTCTCTGAATGGTTGTGGTTGTCAAGTCATGTTTTGGTAACTGTGAGTGTGAATCAAATATAAAACAGGGTAAGTGAAGAAAAAGAATAAATAATTGCAGCAGTAAAATTCGTGTTTGTTAATCATGTTAACAATCAGAGTTAAACTGATCTCCACCAGCATCTCAACCTTTTCTGACCATTAATACAAGAAATTTTAATTTGTTATATGCTGTGGGACACATCCCAGAGCTCCTTTGTCTCTTCAACTCTTACTCAGAGGTCACCCCAACCTTTATTTTACCCCTTCTTCTGACCCTGAATCCGGGAGTATAAAACTATGTAGGCATTATTAAACACCCCTAAAGTTCTGCTGTATCGAGTTGCACCAGATCTGCCTCTGCCTGTGAAGAAACAATCTCTTTTTATCCCGCGTTATCCCAGCTTGGAAGCAGCTCCCACCCCGACGTTCGACGAGCGCGATGTTCGCGGGCGCTAAAGTCGCAGGCCCGCATATTTCTGTGCGTGTGTATGTGTTTGCATCTGCAATTTCCCAATATTCCTGGCTACTGCTCTGCGAGCCATTGAGCTGCTCGGTGCTGCATGTAATAAAACACTGAAGGCATCTGGGTTTTTTTGGACACATGTCTTGGCAGGAAAGCCGGGCTCGAAGTGTTGGATTCTCTTCGCGCAGTTTGGAGGCCAGCGTGTTTCCAGTGGAGCTGGAAACCTGTAACCACTCATACGCTCTGCTGGGTAATTTGTTAGAGCTTAGGACTGTTTGGATTTGTTTTCAAGTTGGAAAAAGAAATTTAAGGGGGTAACCTAAGAAAGAACAGATGCTAACACTGGAATATTAGAGCTACGGGTTCTTATCGCAGTTTGGGGAGCTGTCTAACAGTTCTTTTTGGACAAAATGTGGCCTGGAAGTGGCATGAAAGCAAATGTGTTAAATATTATGAAAGCAGCTGCCCTCTCTGCACTCATCTGACTTGTGAAATCCTGTTCCTCTGATGTCTCAAATGGCTCCTTTCTGGCTCCCCTTCCACTGCTCCTAACATTCTGCCCGGGCTGCCTTCAGAAGAAAGGCGCTGGCACCTGGCCACTGTCCAGCAGGGCATGTTGGGCATTTCAGGGTTTTGAGCATCTCAATCTACTGTGTGTTTTCCATTCTTAAGGAAAGCAGGAAAATCAAGGAGACATTGTTGTGGCATAAAATATAAAATGCAGATCCAGATGACAGAATCACACAACCTTCCTGGGTTGGAAGAGACCTTAAAAATCATCTAATTCCAGCCCCTGGCATGGACAGGGACACCTTCCACACCATCCCAGGGTGCTCCAAGCCCAACCCGGCCTTGAACACTTCCAAGGATGGAGCAGCCACAGCTTTCCTGGATAACCTGTGCCAAGGCATCACAGTAAAAAAAAATATTCTTAATGTCCCATCTAAACCTGTCAGTTTGAAGCTATTTCCCATTGTCCTGTCACTGTAAGCTCTTGGGAAAAGTCCCTTTCCATTCTTTCCTGTGGTTTTCCTTCGGGTGCTGGAAGGTCCCAATCACATTTCTGTATTTTGTAGCAAGAGCAGACAAAGACTTTGCACAATTTTGCACCACTGGCTGTTTGTTTGATTTATCCCCAAAAATGCCTTGGAGTGATTTTTGGGTTATTCCCATGGAAGTGGCTCACTGGGAGATGCTGCCCAAGCTGCAGGTGAGGGTGAGCAGGAGAGCTGGGATTTCTTCAGCACATCCAGTCCCAGCTAAACCTGCAGCACAGCAATTCTGGATTCCAGAGCTGGAGCAAGTGGGCAAGGAAAAGACCCCCAAAGTGGCCCTCTACTATATCAGCATCTGATTGCAATTTCTGATGGCAATTTCTTCCTTTTTTTACACAATTTTCCATCTGCCTGGGTAACCAAAGCCATGCAGATGACTGGAAGGAAACGCCAATTCTTTTTACTTTTGTTGAAATGACTTTCACCCTTCTGCTATCGTATTCTCTGCTACATTTAATTTGTTTTGGTTTAGCACATTTTAGCTGAGCAAACAATTTGTATGTTATGACTCTAGCCCGTTTTAGAATTGTTCAGGATTTTTTTTTCCCCTTTTTCACAGCTTTTTTTCTAACCTGTCTGTATTCAGCTCACACGCTGGGTTGTATTTAAACAGAAGATCAACTGATAATTGCAACACCACTGCTGGCGTCGCTGGAGTGATGAAGCTGCCAGCATTTCCAGGTTGAATTTTGGCACCCGACATCGCAGCCTGGAAGCCAATTTTATTAAAATGAGTAGAGGGAAAAAATCTGTTTGGCCTCTTCTGCTTGATAAGGGTATAAAAAGACAACATTTTAAAAGAATAAATGAATGTTGAGAACACAGTGTCTGACCTGCAGGGATTTTTTGTGGTGTTTGCCACTGTGCTGAGGTGTGCAGGTCGATGTCTGGGGATGGGATCACCCTCATCCCGAGCCTCATTGTCCCAGATGAGGACATTGACCATTCATTAATTAATTATTTACAAACTGGGGCAGCACAGAGGCACCCAAGAAGGGTTTGGAGCTGGGAGCCCACTGTCCCAGGTGAGCACAGCCTCCCATCCAACCCCACAATGAGGCCAGTGCTGCCCCAGTTCACTCCAGAAATTCCACATTCCTCAGTAAAAACGCAGCCATCCTCACTTATTATTGTCTGAGGGCCCATATCCTACCACCTCCTCTGGAAAATGTGCAACCACGCACCAGCAGAATACAGATGAAAATCTGCACTCATATAATTTTATATTTAAGCCTATGGGATAGGGATAATTACAGTTTTAGAATGGGATCAAAAAGCCCAGATCTACAGAGACTCTTTGAAGTCAATATCTATTTATTATAATTACACAACATCTTCCATCGGACCTGAAAGCATTATTCAGGCATTAATAAATTAAAGTTTGCAAAAGACAAGCTTCCCATGCCACTATTTATCCCCATTTTTATGGATAGGCAACCTGAGGAACAAAGAGTTGAGGTGAGTTGCCTCTGTGCTCCTGCAGCACGTGGACCCTGGTAGGTGCAGCCAGCCACAGGCTTTCAAACAGAACATTTGGCTCATCTTAGTCCCCAGAATCTCTTGACATTCTCTGTATTCTCACATCTGGGGCTTTGCTGGCCAAACATTCTGGGATGTAGTGAAGCTGCTCAGTTAATAAAAGTATTAACGCTTTGTATTAATTATTGCCTTTATCCCACAGATGCATTTATCTGATGACTGTGAGCTGCACAGAAACTCTTGCTCCACTCCTCCCATGTGTGAGAAGAAGAGAGGAGAAGTGGAAATAGGACTTGTACAAGGTGGTTTAGGGAACTGAAATCCAAGCTGAGAAAGCTGGGAGACAAAACTTCCTTCTGGCCACCCCTCTCCTTTAATTCCTGGGTCACAGCGTGTCCATGGCGGGTGAGGAAGCTGTGAAGAAAAGAGAAATCTGGAACAATTCGGACAATCTCTTGACAAAGAGCAGCAGTTCCTGAGCAGTTATTGAAAAGAGAGTTCACCACTGAAATACTGCAGCGTTCCATGGAATGGAAGCAAATTTGGGTCTGAATGGAGCAGTGCCAATCTATAACCAGTGTTTTATCCAAAATAACTCTGCTGGCAGGAGGAATAGAATCATGGGATCATTAAGGTTGGAAAAGACCTTCAGGATCATCAATTCCAGCCCTCTGGTAGCCTTGAGATGGTGTTTTCTGGAGAAATTTGCACCTTGGAGGTGGTGTTCCATGAAAATGTGCTCACTGCTGCTGCTGCTCTGTGCAAGGGCAGGGGGCACCAGGGCTGAGGTGATGCTCCAAACCCTGCTCAGCTCCAGCTGGGGCACCCCCAGAGCAGCAGGAATTTGCTCCCACTCAGCCCAGCTGCAGCACCAGGGCTCATTTGCTGGGATCAGCCTCACACAGGACCAGCAGGAGCTCCTGAAATCCACCTCGGCTGTCAGGGCTGGCTTTGGCTGGGCTGTCGGAGGGAAGGGAGCAGTGTTTTCCTTGGGTTGGCAGAGGGCAGTGTGTCTCCTCGCATGTTCCACGGGCACCTCTGTGGCAGGGGAGGCACAGCTGGCACGGCAGAGGCGCAGTGTGATCATGTCCCGGTTCTGATCCACAAGAGTCCCTACACTCCCCA
This sequence comes from Pycnonotus jocosus, assembly GCA_013400435.1. Taxonomy (NCBI): domain Eukaryota; kingdom Metazoa; phylum Chordata; class Aves; order Passeriformes; family Pycnonotidae; genus Pycnonotus; species Pycnonotus jocosus. The sequence goes on along the minus strand of VWYP01032780.1, from coordinate 13,606 downwards.
GCACAGACACCCTCAGGAAAGGCTCCCACCAACCTCCTCTGCTGTGATTTTCCCTTTTGCGTCGTGTTTGACATTTTTGAGACCGAGCTTTGTTACAGGCTATTAGCCTATGGCAGTAGGCTGGGGAGATAAGACTTCATCAAGCTATAAATCACACCAAAGCGTGGAAAAATGGGAAATTCCGAGGTTGCACCGGCAGCTCTGGTTGAGTTCGCCTGAGCGTTGGGCTGATTGCAATATTTCAAGTGACTGCTGGTATCAGCCAATGCTGCAGCTTGCAGGGAAATGAGTTTGGTGCCTTGTGTCTGTCTGAACAGCAACACCATTAAAGTTTTGTACTTAGCATCGTTACTGACTTTGTGGGATCACTGTAGCAAGTTTTAAATGATGCATGAAATGAAGAATTCCTGCCCATCCTAAGGAGAGATAATGCAGATAATAGACTGCCTTGCAATCACAGCTGTGCAGTGTTTTTTTGTTCTGCTCACAGAAATGCCCTCCAAAGCCCAAAGTAACAGTATATACAGCACACTCACAGGGTGGGATTTTCCTCACTGGGTTTATCTGACTATTCTCCCTCTCCCCACTAATGCATACGTTCCAGGAAGGCAGAGACTATGGATTATGGGCAGGGGCACAGATGCCCAGAGCCCACAGCTCAGTCCTGCATCCTCAGGATATTGGTGCTCCTCTCCACCACGGAGCTGCAGTGATTTCATAGCTGCTGCCCAGATGTTGTTTTATGCCAGATTTTAAACCATCACAGAGGGCAGCTGCAAGTGATTCCAACCAGGGAAGAGCCCCAGTTTGCTGCACCACACACAGGACCCTAAATTGGTGAGCAGCAGGACCAGGAGGAAGAATTTTGCTATTTTGGTCAGCAGACCTCCAAGCACGACCCCAAAGATTTGTGCAATCATTCACAGTTCAAACAGAGAGAGGAAAATCCAGGCACGAGATGTGAGACCCTACTTCAGCAGTGTTTCCATTGGAGAATTGGATTTGGCTGATGGAGCTCTGGCACATCCAAGTTCAGGTCTGTGGGTGAAGGCACAGATGGACAAAAGCAGTCACAATGGTACAGTCAAGGCAGGTTTTTAGAGCTC
>VWYP01032780.1:0-7500 GCA_013400435.1 Pycnonotus jocosus | reverse complement strand
ACCAGGGCTGAGTAGCACCAATCTCTGGCAGAGGTTGGCCAAGGAGGTTGCAACGATGCTGGGACAGCTCCTCCAGTGACCATGGGGAAGGAAAGAAGTGGCAGAGCCTCTCCAAAATCCTGCTGCTTCCTAGAGTCGAGCAAGTCAGGAAGGTTCTCAACAGTGAGCACAAATTGAGCAAAAAAAGAGAAAATTCTGGCCAGGGTTCATGGGAGGACTTTGATATCTCACACTCCTGCACAAACACTCTGCACAGCCTCCGTGGATTTCTGGGACATCATAGGAATCAGCTGTCAATTTCCTTTATGCAAATGATATGAAAATCTCTGTAGGCACACAGGAGAAGGGAGGAAGTGTGGTTATAAACACCCAGAAACACCGGAGCTGTGAAGAGAAGGGCACAGAAATCTGCATGTGTTTTTAGTCTAAACAAATTGATCATTAGCCACAGCATTAATAGCAATTGACCACGCTGGACCTGATTTCAGAGCTGACAAAAAGCCATATTTCTAATTCATGTCAGAGTATTTCCAGGCTTTCCACGCTCCTGGTGGTCCAGGCACGAGACTGGAGCACCAAAACCTGGTCAGAAATGGACCTTCCACTTGTCCCACCACGTTCCTCTTGCACCACATGTGAGTCCCACATCCCTGAAAAAACACATCTCACATTATAGCATTGGGCATGACCCCCACAAAAAGGGGCTTTAAAACCAGCCCCCCTCCTTGCACATCAAGCTGGTCTTTGCAGAACAAGCTGCTGCTTTCAGGAGGCATTTTCCATGGAAATGAGCTCCAGAGAAGGAAGCTGTGGGAGTCTGTCAAGCACGCAGTAAACCCAGGTCTGAAGCGTGGCATTTCCTGATGCACATCCTTAATTACAACAACAGAATAGAGACTGTGGAGGAGGAACTTTTACAGAGCATTAAAGGAGGGAATGATGGGTGGTACAGCTGTCTGGATTTCCTTGGAAATACGAAGCAATATCATTTATTAATTATGGTGAAGTAACTGGAAAAAAAAAATTAAATATAGAAGTACCTGAAACCAGTAATTGGCTGAAAAATTCCCTCCCCCCCTGCTCCCCCATCTTACTCTGCTGCTGTAGAAATTACCAACAAAATATATTCCACTTCATTTCCCATGACACTAAACACTTGGAATATGGTTCCACATCTTAATATTATTGAAAGATGAAGTGACATTACGAAAAAAAAACTAACACAGAGCAGGCAGTGCCAGTGTCTCATGGAATATGAACACTCCTTTCTCTAGCACCTGGGAATGTGGAGGACCTGCTGCACAAAACTGGTCTCAAAATCATTCTTCCCTTCATGATTGACTTGGAAAAATAAGGAATCAGCANGGGGAAATTCCTCTCCTAAAGCACCTGGAAATCCCCAGCCTGGGGCTCCATGGAAAGGTGCCTCCATCAGCATCACAAAGAGCTGGAGGAGCTCCCAGGCTGGGCACGGGTGGTTCATGGATCGCTAAACTGCTGTGGAAATCCTCACTGAGGAAGGAGAATAGCCACAAGACAAATCGTGTGTGTGTCGTTCTCCAGCAAAAAAATTGGTTTGATGGATCAAAGCTGCAGAGCGATTGCCACTGCTAAGTTATGATTTTTATTTTAAACAGAATATTTCAGTTAATAAGTGCAAAGTGTTTCTCCGGCTGTAAATGTAAGACCCACATCAATTAAAATGGAGCATTGTAGGCCTTAAACACACAGGATTTAATTGTCAAAAGCGAGTAAATTCTAGGTTAAATCTATTATTTCAGCCTTTTAATCCTGTGGGATAAAGGCAGTTGACACATTATATATCCAGCCCCACTCAAGAGGAACAGTAGGGCTGGCCAACAATACGGTGGGAGTATTAAAGAATAATTTCCACTTTCTCCAAAGACATTTATTTCTGTTTTACAAGGCATAGCAAGTTTATTTTGATGGCTACCAGATCCACTAATTTCTCCTGGAATCACGCAAAATGATTCCTCAAGAACCACCGTGCCAGGCAGCGTAGGAAACACACCTCAGAGTGGTTGTTAAAGATAAATTCCTTGGAAGTTTGACTTGGCATTCTTCAATTGCTACTCTAATTATTCTTCTATTACTTAGGCAGCGAGCCAAAGGTTTCCTGGGTGCAGAGGAAGTTAATAGGGGAGATGAAGCAAGATTGTGAGGCCATGTCAGCATATGTTCATTAAAACCCGATTTCTTCAGCATTAAACTCACTCCTGGCACCAACAACGTCCCTCTCTGCCTGCGTGTTTAATGATAAAAAAATAAGAATAATTATTTACAATATTTCCTGACCCAGTTTCTTTGGTTGTTTGTTCAGAACTGTCCTTATATTTAAAAAAAAAAAAAAGAAAAGAGGAATTCATTGGGAGATCTACAGTAAAGAAGGTGCTGTCTCCTGTTCGTTGCTGGAAGGAAATTAAGGAGTTTCCAAAAGCTTCCCAGTAATCCCCACTGCTTTCCAGCGTTCAGCACTGGATATATATAATTACATATGAAAAAATGACATTTGAAGAAAGTTATTTGAGTTGCAAAGCCGAGCGCTTGGAAGTTAAGAAACGGCATTTTTACCATTGCCTGTGCAATCCTGGCTCTTCCCACTTTCGTATCCAACTCCGAATATTAAAAGAGAGGGAATGGGAAAATCTTACGTGGTGATGTAGTTCAAGATTGGATGGTAATGCACGAGCTCCTGGGAGCAGCAATGGGCTTGCAGACATGTGTAACTGTAAATCTGGCATTCCTGAACATCCAGATCCTGCCTCTCCAAACCAAATAACTTCCCTTTAGCATATTTTTATGTAATTTCCTGGTTTGCCTCATCTCTGAGGGAATATTTATAAAGCAAATCGTCTTACGCGGAGCTGTTTAAAATAATATTGGGTTCTTGTGTCCGGCTCCCTTTGTTTTTCTCTGTCTTCCACTCCTGCTCACCTTCTTTTCCTGGGAAAACACAGAATTATTCCCTCTGTGGAGGCACCTGGGGGTGTCAGGGAATGGTGGGAGAAGATGCAGGGATTAAGGTGATGTTGGGCCCCAGGGTCAGGGTCGAGATTCTCTGGAATTTCATAAAACCCATCTGCAGCCTGGGAGCCAGGGGAGGGAAACTGCAGGAAAAAAAAAAAAAAGCCAAAGGGGCTTCTTAAAAATCAGTTTATAACCCAGTTAAAGCTGAGAGACATTTTGTGGGACAAGAAAAGGCTCTTTTCTACCCTGAAGGCTTTCTCCCTGCCAAATTTCAAGTCAGATTTCATGCAGCTGTTGGAGCTCATCCCAAAAAACCCTCCAGTCTTGGGAATCACCCCCAGCATGGAGGTCTGGGTGGCCAAGTGGCTCCTGCTGAGGCACAATGAAGGGCTCTCCTCTGATTTTTTTGGAAGTCTGAGGAGTTTGCCACTGCTGGTAGAGAAAGAAGAAAGTCACCTCTGAGTTTCCAGCCCCTCAAGGCTCATCCCCAGCCCATCCCACTGGAATGGGATGGGGCATCAAAGGACAGACAGAAGGAAAAATCTATTGTGGGTGTTAGAAACTGATCTAAATCCTTCCTGGACAATCTGCTTATTTAATATGTTCATTTAAATTCACTTCACAGTCAAGGAAAAGGAGATTTTTTTAAAAAAACAAATGCTTATTAATGCAAATTACGGGCAAAATGAATCCACTCTCTTCCTTCCCCTCCACCCCAAATACAGACTAGAGAGAACCTGAGCTGTGCTCAGCATTAAATGTAAAAATCTATATATTTTTATTTCTTTTTCTTTTTTTTAAGTAAGCTTAACGAACACACAGTTTCATGGATCACCAATAAACAATTTTTTTAAAAATTCCCCTTTTAAATTTATGAAGGGAAGGAAAAAGTATCAAGGTAGCCAAACCTCCAGGATGTCTTAGAGCATATTAGGTATAGATCCAACCTCGAGGAATTTTTATTAACCTCTCACTGCTTCCAAATTCAGAGGAATTCTCCCCAAATCAGAGTTCAACGTCCCACATCAGAAGCTGCCAAACATCTCAACAGGACTGAGGACCACTGTCAGTGCTCCTGCTCTCCTCCAGCGTGGCTTGGAGCTGTGTCCTCACCCCGTGGAGAGGCCCAGCAGTTTGCATGTCTGGCATTTTTTAGGGCACAATGTGGGTATTTAGAGGTAAAGCCTTGGATTCAACATCCCTGCTTTGATCTGCAGGGATCTGGAACAGAGAGAGGGTTTGGCTCTCAGCTGGGTTTGGCAGGGAGCACAAACACCAGCACGGGAATCCTCCCTTCCCAGCCAGCCCCAAGCATCTCCCACCTCCTGAACCCTTTCTCCTGAGGTGTGGAGTGGCCTTTCCACACAACACTGGCCACCTGGTTTAAGCATTATTCTTTCTGTTTGTTTTTCCACTGATCACCCTGCTTTAAACCCCAAAGATGCAGAAGCCAGAGGGGTTTTGGGGGTGGTGGTGATGCCTTGGGAAGGCTGAGCTGGAACAGAGACTGGACAGAGCTGGAGAATAAAGCAGAGATTTACTGAAAGGGCTTTAGGGTAAACCTTGGACAGGACAAGAGACTGGGCAGGGCTGTGCCCAAGGGGGACCCAAAATGGACACAAAATGGGCACAAAATGGGCATAAAATGGACAAATGGTCACGAGGTCTCACACTTTGATCAGTTTTGGTCCATTTGCACCTTGGGGTTGAATTGTCCCATCCCAGCTCCAGGCTCTCAGGTCCCATCCTGGTTGTTCCTCCCTTCAGCCACCCTTGGTTGTGCTTTTGGGGCTGAAAGTTGTCCTTGGTGTGCAGCAGGAAAAGGATTTGTTTTGTGTCCGTGCTGTGTGCAGAGCTGAGTGAGCCTGACTGTGAGCTCAGAGCTGCACCCCTGGGTGCACAGAACCTGAAATACAGCAAAGATCAAACTGAAGGCATCAGTGGGAGCTGGGATGTCAGGGGGGTTTGTGCCCAACCTCTGCAGCGCTCCAGGCTGGGGTGGGGGCTGCAGGCTGAGCATCCTTGCTGGGGGAGCTGGTTCTGGCTGGGGTCTGGCCAAGAACTTTGGAACTGAGGAGTTCAGAGGTCAATGCTGGGGCTGAGGCTGTTCCACCCCTCTGTCTGTGACACGGACACCACGATCAAAGGACCTGTGGCAAATCTACCGATGACACCGAGCTGTGTGGGGCTGACAATGACACCCAGGCAGGGAAGGGAGGGGATCCAGAGGGGCCTGGACAGGCTGGAGAATTGATGAAAATTCCTCCTGAGCCAGCGGTGAGTGCTCCCAGCCCAGAAACCAAACCTGGGCTACGCCCAAAACGCTGTGGGGAGCTGGAGAGGGAGGTGTAGTGAAAGGACAAGGAGCAGTGGGTACAGATTGAAAGAGGGGGAATTTAGTTTGGATATTGAGCAGCAATTGTTCCCTGGGAGGGTGGGCAGGCCCTGGCACAGGGTGCCCAGAGCAGCTGTGGCTGCCCCTGGATCCCTGGCAGTGCCCAAGGCCAGGTTGGAGCAGCCTGGGACAGTGGAAGGTGTCCCTGCCATGGCAGGGGTGGGATGAGATGATATTCAGCATCCCATAACATCCTGTGAAGATCTCTGGAGGTGATTACAAACACACCCACAAACCAGAAACCCACAAGGAAGGAAAACTGCATCCCATTAACTGAGGGCTGTTGTAGAAACCACACACCGTGTGCGAGTGGTTGAACTGTGGCTCACCAGAGCCCGGCTCTGAGCTGATTTTTCTGGCAGAAAAAAACCCCTCAGCCATCCCTAATTGTGAAGCAAAGGGATGAGGAAGGGCTTCAGAATCACCTGTGTCACCCTCACCCAGAGAGAGCTTCACCCACTTCACCCCATCTTCTGCTTCACCTCCAAACCCATCTGCCAACGCCAGGGACATCCACCAGCTCCTACAACACCTGCTCCAAAAATCTCTGCTCATTGCAATTAAATATTTAGATGATGTTTCATTTATGAAAATTAGATTTTAGACGTGAATTAGGGCTACCTTAATTATTACACTAAACCATGGAAATGATAGTATATTATTAGAAACATATTTTTCTTGCAAAACTGTGTTTGCAGTCGTGCCAGGAAAAAGAAGAAAAAAAAAAGTTATGAAATAGACTTTTTATAGTAGGTGTTAATTCTGAATAATTAGGATTAGGCACTGGGGATTTGCAACCCAAATAAAAATTACCTAATTAACCCTTATATTGGCCTTAACAGAGAAGCCAAATAGTTCAGCAATAAAAAAAAAGAAAATTTTTTTTTAAAAAAAGCTCTCCACATATATAAGTGGATGTCTAATAGTTTAAAACAAAATGGGATTTAAAGACACCTCCTGGAAAATATTTACAAACCTGACCAGAGCCAGCTGGGATTTGGATTTGCCGTGATGTGATCGACATGATCCAGATATTTTAGAATCACATCCCAATTAGGAAAAGTGAAATCACCTCTGGTCCTTTTCTTGACCCTCTCTTGATGCTGATGCTGCCCTGTTTAATTTTCTTTTATAATGTTTATTTGGGCTTTTTGGTTTCTTTTAATTGTCTAGATTTTAAGTATCCCATGGCATGTCCAAGAAGTGATGTATTCATAGGAATAAGAGCTGGAAGCCCCTTGGGAAACATTCCAGCCAGAGGGGACACACAAGGGCAGGGACTGGAGCTTCCTCAGCTTGGGCATCACCCTTTGGAGCTGTGTTGGATTCATGGCCAAGAGCCAGGAGATCCATCTCCCCTTTCACAGGTCCTCTGAAAGCAGCCCTGACCAACAGCACTCCAGAGTGAGGGGAAAGAAGGAGGAGGGCAGAAAATAATTCTCTTCCTCAGCCAAAGGCAAGAAGAGAACCACAGAATGTCCTGAGTTGGAAGGGACCCACAAGGGTTGAGTTCAACTCCTGCACCTGCACAGGACACCCCAAAAATCCCACCCTGTGCCAAACCATCCTGGAGCTCTGGCAGCCTTGGTGCAGCCCTTCTGGGCTCACATTAGCACTGAGGCACTGCAGAGGATCCCCAGCTCATTTCTCTGCCCAAGGTGTGACAGTCAGTGCACAAATCCAAGCTAAAATCCACCCTGCTCCAGTTCCATATGTTTTAAAGCTTCTTCTGTTTTCGTTTCCCAGCCAGGCTTGGCAAACTGCAGAAACACAAGCTACACTTGAGCTGAAACAAGACCTGGCCAAAGTTTGAGGTTGCCAGGGTCTGAGATGCATGCAAAACTGAGGCAGATCCCTCTAGGTAGGATCATTTTTATAAGTTAAGAAAACACAGAGGCATCCATCCAGCTTTTCCCACAGCAGGTGGAAGATGCCAAATGTCCCAGTTTGCTGCAAAAAAAATGTGGCACCAGGCTCACTCCATACCAGCAGATTCCCCTCTCCCACTGCATGTGGAAGGGTGTGGAATGTTCCCCAGATCACCAGGATGAGAACAGCACAATGACATTAACCATCACAGCACCCAAGGGAAGGGCTGGAGATGTGTCAGGGCAGGG
>VWYP01032778.1:136334-226417 GCA_013400435.1 Pycnonotus jocosus | reverse complement strand
ATATCTTTGTCTGAAAGATCCTAGTTTCGAAATTACAATAATTTGGAAGGAGGGTGTTTACATTCTCCATTCCAAGGGGAGCTCCAGCTTTCCCTGACAGATACCTGCCTTTCCAAACCAAGACAGAAGCAAAGAGCCATCCGCACTTCCACGACACCCAGACACTCAGAGTCAGGAACAGCAGGAAAGATTTCTCATCCAGCAATACTGATTGAATCTGACCAGTGCAGGATGAATAAGGTCAAATTTTGAAAACTGAGGTCAGAATCTGGTTTGTTAAGACAAAACTCTGCACAGTAAATACAGTGAGGAGAGGAGAAGATGTCAGAATAGGAGAGCAGAAAAGGGTTCTGATGTACTCTGAATTCTCCTCTGGTATCCACTGGATTTCATATGTTTTCATGTGCATCCTGCTTGTGATCTAAACACTTCAGGTTCCCCTTATAGTCCATAGAGAGTCGAGTCAGGGAATGATTCACCTGTCTTCAGGTATGTTATGCAGGATGAGATGGTTTACTCCCCAAGAATACCTCTTTCCTTCTACTTATTGAAAAGGGATGGCAAACACTTCTTTGTCTGTGAAAAACGTGTTTACCTTTTGGTCAAATGATCTGCACCTACACTTCTGAAAACAATCATATATCTGGGCTTCAGATGGCTGATTACTTTTGAGAAGAGAAAAAAAAAAACAAATAAAAAAAGAAAATAAACCAAATCTGCTTCCTCTCAGATTGGTGGCAAGGCTCTATTTAAACAAACCAAAGCCCTACACATTTAAGATGACCAAAAGATGATGTTGGAAATCCATAAGTTTCAATGTATTGAACAAAACCCAAACTTACCCCAATTTATACAGGTATGTTCAACAATAAGATGTGGACAGGCTGGAGAGGTTCCAGAGAAAGGCCACAGAAATGATTGAAGGCTTGGGAAGGCTGCCATATGAGGAAGGGTTGGGAGAAATGGGTTTATTCAGCCTTGAGAAAAGAAGGCTTAGGGGAGAATTATGACCACATTCCAGTATTTAAAGGGTGGATACAGGAAAAAAAAAAAAAAAAAGAAAAAAAAGCCTCTATTTTTCCAAGAAGTCACAGGAAAAAAAAGGGGTAATGGGTACAAGTTACTCCTGGGGATATTGTAACTGGATATAAGAGGAAAATTTTTCACAAAGAGAAAAATCAGCTGCTGGAATAATGTCCCTAGACAACTGGTGAATTCTTCAACTTTGCCCACTTTTTAAAATTCAGCTAAACGGTACTGAGGAATCTTGTCCAGACTTTGCTTTTGCCAAGAAAGGTTGGACCAGAGTACCCTTGTCATCCCTTCCAACCTGGTATTTCATGATTATGTGATTCTATGATTCTGTGTTTCTATGTAATGTAGTTACTTTTCATTCAAAACAGTTTCAACAGAGATTTCAAAGAACAGAGCTATTCAGCTGAGAGCAAAAACAATCACATACTTCATCCCTTTGAACCTAAACCACTCCAGTGAAATCTAGCTAATGTGACTTAACATTTGAGATTCAGCATGCAAAGCTTCTCACCCAGATTTTAACGTAGAAAAGCGACCAGAAGAGCACATTGAAAATGCAAGGATAGAAAGAGGTCAATGAGAAGCAGTTCTAAATGGCATGGCCCCTTTTTTTTCTCAGTATGCTCCCTGTCAGCATGCAGTTAAGGAGGCAGAAATGGAACTAAAGTAAAATAAAATGTAGAATTTTTTTAACCATGAAACAAGACACTAAAGTTTCAGACAAGTGAAGGGGAAAAGAATTAATTCTTAAGACTCTTCCAACACAAAAGTAATGTAGTGATTTTGGTAGTTAAATGGAGGTTTAAATTCCCTGAGAGAAAGGTACATGACAAGGACAGAGTAAAGGCTTTTATGTCCAGCTATCCTGCTTTTGGCAGGGATGGAGTTAATTATTTTCCTAGTAGCTGGAACCGTGCTGTGTTTGGGATTTAGAGTGAGAATAATGTTGATAACACACTTATGTTTCAGTTGTTGCTGAGCAGGGCTTGCACAAAGTCAAGGGCTTTTCAGGTTCTCGTGTGGCCCTGACAGCGAGGAGGCTGCGGGTGATGAGAAGATGGGAGGGGACACAGCTGGGACAGCTGACCCCGAGTGGCCGCAGGGATATTCCAGACCATATGGCATTGTGCTGAACAGCAAAACTGGGGGAGTTGGCTGGGGGTGGCAGCCACTTTCCTGGGGACTAGCTGGGCATTGATCAGTGGGTGGTGAGCTACTTCACTGTGTGTCACTTGTTCTGTCTGTTCTTTTATCATTATTCTTACCTTCCTTTTCTCTCCTTGTAAACTGTCTTCATCTCAACCCATGAGCTCTGCCTTTTTTCCTACTCTCTCCTCCATCCCACTACAGGGAAAGGAGGGGGAAGCTGTAGGGTCTGAGCTACTGCTGGGTTTAACCAAGACGCAAGCCAGAAAAGCACTTAAAAATTAGGGCATTCCAAATTGTTTCAAGTAAGAGTTGTAATGGTGAAATCAATAAAAGAAAAAACTCACACTTAAAGTCAGAAATTTTCAAGGATATTAGATCATGAACTTTTAAAATATTATTTAAATACATCTTTTGTGAATAAAAACATCACAACGTAGGACCCTGAATTCACACTTTTTTTTTTGTTACTCATTGATATTCAGAACTCTGCATAGGAAACCTCCTGCCTTACGAATCTCAGACATTTCAGGTACGAAAACTAGTCCAAAATTTCTGACTGGAATTATACTATCTGCAATTTGCTCATCAGTCACCTGGCAGGGGGCAATATTGATTTTTCCCTTATGATAAATGTATAGTACAAAGGCAAAATTAATGAATTCATGGTTTGAAGGTAATTCATCTAAACTATTCAACAAGAAACCCTATGAGATGAGGACACCTGAAAGCAGTTCATGGGTTAAACCCTTTCCAAACTGTTGGAAGGGAATCCTTAGGCCACAGTTCCCTCTCTGGAGGTTCTAGAGGTTGTCCTGGGCTCGTTCTGCCCATTTCTCTGTGTTGGGTACAAGCTCTACCCCAACAATGATTTATCAACCTTTGACCAGTAGGATTTAAATGAAACACTGGAACATATAAATGTGATATTAGATGATAGAGAGCCTTGTTATCATGGGGATATCTTTCTTATCTAAGATGGGTTTTTTTCAGCTGTCTGACAAAATCCACCTTAGCCAGGTGACCTTCATTGCCCAAGGCCATTGAAGACAAGACCAAAGTCTTTTAACATGTAATATGCAGAGCAATTACAGAAAAGCAACACTTATGTAAAGAAAGTTTATTTAACTTTTAGTATTCTAGATGAGGTTTAAAAGCATAAAATAAGGAGAAATAAGGTGTACCAGCATCATTAACACCTTTGACTATTTTGAAAAAAAAAAACTTATGTGAAAAAATTATTTAGGTGGAAAAAAGTTCTCACAATACTTTTTAAAAAATAAAACTAGCAAGGAGTTAATGTCTTCTACATTTGTACATTAGAATATAGTAGCAAGAATATTTGAACAGAATAGATGTAATCACTGCTCTGAGTTAGAGAACTTAACTTGATTCTTTCTTGTAATAAAACAGATATTGGTAAAAAAATATGCATAGTATTTTTTTATCTAACTAAAGACCCTTTGTTTTATTTAAGATATTTTAATGAAAATTAATTCAGACTACTTATTAGTTATTGTTTTTGATCAAAAGCTTTATCTGACAGAAAATGTGCACACAAAAACCTTTGCATGATAACTTTATATAACTCTCTTATATGCATTTTTCAAAATATGTAGCTGAGAAGCAATCCTTGCTTATTCCAAGAGATGAAATATCATGGTGTTTAGAGCTATGGCCTAAATTCATAATGTAATTAACTGACAAGGAATAGAGAGATTCAAGGAAGGGAAGGCATAAAAGACACACTCCTTTGTCTTCCATCCTATTGATCCCTGCTGTCACCCATTCTATGGTTACTTCATTAGAAGACAGCATCATGCTCATAAAACCCTTTGAGCTAAAAGAAATATAAGTAGCAAATAAGAGATGTGCTGGACTAGTCAAAAATCCCCCAACCCCTTTCTTAGCAGTAGAATTCCCTTTCCAGTGTAGCACAGTATAGGGAGAGCACATGGATGATAGATGCAGAATATGTGCTATTTCTGCATCTTCCATCACCCTAACACCAGTGACACAGCAGAACAAATTTCCAGCAATCCTAGGAACAAGGGTTTGTAAAAATGAATTTTTTTTTCATTGTGTCTGATAATCTAGTCCAAAAGATATACAAACCATGTGGTGTCCCTGTTTTCTAAAAGAGGTCAAGATAAAATTCTTGCTGGTTCAGCAGAGTGCAGCAGATATCCTTGGTAAGCACCTAAGGGGGAAGAGGATCAGAAGAGTCTTGAACTACTAAAACAAGAACTAATTTTTCGTTTTATTATTATTTTATTATTGTTACCTGAAAAGAGAGACTTATAAAGAGAGACTTATAAAACATTATATATACACATAAATTCCTAGTAAATCATGGGAACAGTTGCCCATGAAACTTTATACCCAGAATTCAGGTTTGCTTGGATATGAACCCTGATGCCTGTGTGTGAAACACATTTCAGAGCAATCACCAAATGGCACTGATAAGTATTAGTAGGGCATGAAAATGAAAGCAAGAAGGCTGCCAGCCTGCCTGGAGATACTGGCATTAGGATCTGTCCTGCTTTGTCATATTCATTAACAATAGGAAGCAGGATGAATAAATGGACCTCAGTGGGATTCTCATATTTCAGAAGGATTGATAGAGTGGGGCCAGCTATGAGAAATGTATATAACTTGTGTGATGAAGGATTACTCTGACATTGCTGAGACCTGAGCCCTGCTCCCCTCTCTTGCTGCGAGAGCCAGAGTCCTTCAGTAATTACTGGGAAATCAGTTCTCTTCATCCCTGGACCCTGAGGATTGACTATGGGAACCAAGTGTAAAAAGGCAGAAAATTATCTTTTTTCAGAAAGTTAATTTACATCAGAACTGATTTTTAATTAATAAAATCAATAATTACAACTAAATAATATATTAGATATCTACATTATTTGATTGTGTTCTTTATCTATGTAGAGTTCATGTATATTTTAAGACTACAGGTTTTTATAAAAGATTTTCAGGAAGGTTGTACAGATGGAGAGATTTCCAAGGGAAGTCTAGCAGTGAGCATAAAACACAGATAATTTCATAATTTAGATAATCATAGCTATGTATAAGCATCTGGATGAATACAAAATTTAACTAATTTTAGAAAATCTTATTTTAATTATGAATCTTTCACTGAATTAGTTTATACATTTGGTTGTTGCTTGTTAGATGATGTTTTGCTCCCTCAAGCCTTCAGACATATATAATTTATGAATATGTTTTCACCATTTGTATTCACTTTGCTCACATGTAAATTGCTAGCTCTGGTAAAATCTATTGTAAAATGATAGCTTAGGTTTCATTTTCCTTACCTGCAAAGTAGAACCATTAATTTTACTGAAAAAGAAGTAAAGTGATTGCTCACTAAATAACACCCACAAATATCTTGATGATTCTTAAACATTTTCTAACAGGAAAGCTGCATTGTTTACATCCTCTCCACAAACCAAAGTAACAATTTAATTTAAGTATTTTAAATACATCAACTTGAGATGAAAAATGTGAGTGAGTGAATGAGTGAGTGAATAAAAAACCACCTATAATTTAGAATTATTTTTATAGTGAAAATCTGTCCTTTCTTTTCAGAGGAAAAATGTTTACTGAGAGATTAAAATAATATTGCTCTCATAAAACTAAAATCTCTCACTTTTGGCATCTCCCATAAATGCAAGTCTGAGGCTGATGCCAAGAAAGGTATTGCTTTTCTTGATCAAATGGAAATGATCAAAATGCCACATTCGCTTCTGAATCTCACAGAAATCTCCTAAAACTACAACCTAAGATGAAATTGGGGCTGGCAAATTCCTACTCTTCAGCAACCCCAGTACCTCAAGGTACTGGCTGAAGTGCCAAACTTAGAGCATTTCAAGGTTTTTCAGCAGGTAAACTCTTTAACAGAAATAAAGCCAGGGAGTCCGTGCCATATTGCTGCAAAGGACTCAGGTGCAGACGAGCTTCCAGGGTTATTGCTGGTTGATGGCCAGGTGCTGCCTTGGCAGGTGTGAGCTACAGGCAGTGCTTCCCCATGGCCAGCCTCCTGGGAATGTCCCCACAATGTCCCCAAAAGCCAGGGAGCGCCGCAGGAGCGCTGGTGCTGTGTCCTGTGAGAACACGGCTGGTTCTCACACCAGAGGGGAATTCCTGCTGGCTTGGATCTCCTCTGCAGCATCAGTGACTAGCTATGCAGAAACTGCCAACCCAGGGCCTATATATCACGCTATCCATTCTGACAGCCAGGTTAGGTTAATCATTAAAACTCTGCCTCTCTCCCTCTGAGGGTCTCCGGGGTTTTGTTTAATGCAGCAGACAGATGGCACTGAGGAAATTCAGGTGGTGCGTGATGAGATTTGGGGTTTTTTTAATGTGGTTGCTAGAATTTTTCAAATAGATTAAGTTCAATTGTAAATCACTCCTGTTCCCAGGGTTGGAGTCTTTATTAGCCCCCCAGTGCTTGCACTGAAGAATTGATCCTTCAGCAGCAGCAGCACTTGATGGGGGAAGGCAGCGCTTTTAGTTCTGACAGCTCTGTACACCATCTGTTAATGCCCTGCTGCAAGGAGGCAATACAGTCAAGTGTAACTAGCTAATTACCCAGCAAAATCTAACCTAGTTCATTCCACCACCCATATATAAGTTCTCATTTCAGTTTTCCTTATTTTTCTTTAATCAAGTACATAACCCACATAATTACTGCTCATTACCAAGGCTACTCCAATCTCGAAGGTCACTCTGGCCTATCCGTGTCTCTCCACCTAGCTTTATAACTTTTGCTTCCCTGATAGTCAGGTTTTTATGTTGATCTATGATTCTGACACTCTGCCAAACTAAACATAATTTTAAAACAGGAGAAAAGGCAAGAAACGGGATATTAGCTCCCTTCTCCTATGCAGTGTGCAAAGTATGGGTTCCCCACCACAGTCCAAAAAGGACAGCGTATACAAAACACATCCTATGGAAGGAAAACTTCCCTGCAGCTTCAAGCTCTTGTCATAGGTGGATTCCTGCTGCCCCTCATCAGCCTGTCACAGCATGTCTATTTACACTGACTGAGGTGAGCACAGAACTTCATTTTAGGATGTAGATACAATAGTAAATTAGGTCTGTGGAGAAAACATGGAAGAAAAATTCCCAAGGAGCAAGGTAAAAAAACCCCCAAAACATCATGGAGAATAAAAAATTAAGCGTGAACATGAGCAAATTTTATTTATAGATCAAAGATTTCTTGAAAATTCAAGAGATGGTGAACTGAAAGATTTAAGCTTTCTGGGAGCCAAATTCATTCCCTCACAAAGACACCAGCTGAAATGAGATTTCATCCTTCCTTGTGAAGATCTTGTTTTCAGAAGGATTTTACCAATCAGTGATGTTACATTATCAAGTTGGTTTAAAAGTTTCTTTTCATTTTTAAAGAGAATTGTATAAACTCTTACATCTTTGCAAATGATATTTCTTTGTTTCAAACTAGAAAAATTTGATCCAAACCAGGTTTGGTTTTTTTTCCACTATAAAATAAGCCTTATCAGTGTATTGCATTTGAGTAGATGCATTCATAAGAGGAAGCCAGTGGCTAAAATTCCAGTTCAGAATTAATATTCACTGTGGGCAAGCACTATCAGAAAGTCTGTTTTTAATGAATAGCCCAATGACAAAAAAAATAATGTTTTCTGGGAAGAATATATTCTTCAAGGAAGCATTAGAGCTAGCTACTAGCTTCTGCAACGTCTGTTTTGAGTTCTAGTATGTCTTCAGGTTGGGGTTTTTTTCCCTGGTGTGAAGATCATATCCAGGTTATCAGCTTCTACAGTGATTATTTTAACTCCAGGATACCAGTTTGTACAGAGTAGTTTTAACTGTAGGGAAAATTTAAGACCTGAAACTGATTGTTGTGGATATTACACAGTTGGATTGTGTTTTTCATTACCTTTCATATTTTAATTTGTCCTTTTTTCTTCCTATTTTCTCCTGCAGGTATTTGCAAAATATATCCCTACCTTCTGACTTTGATGGTATCCTGAGAAAACGAAAACAAAATTTAAATTTGTACTATTTGAGGCTTTCTTACACAGTCTAAAGAAAAGCAACTTCTCCAGAAAGGCTATTGTGCTTCTTATGTTTATTATTTATTTTTTGGTTTTTTAAGAAAAGCATATTTATTGATGCACTTATTACTAATTGACACTGTGAAATATTGAATTATTTCAGTAGAAGAGTAAATTTTCTGCAAAGGTCCAATTAAAATATTGATGCCTATGTATTTTTAACATAAAAAGAAATACAGTGTTATATTCTTTATTTAGCTATGTTTTGTGAATTTGACATGTACTGAGGTTTGAGATTACAAATTCTTCACTAGGTCACCAAGAACCTGCTGCATAATGAGTGTTTCTTCCTCAGATCTTGATTAATTTTACTAGTAATTTTTTGCATTTCTTCCCCATTCCTTTGTGTCTGTTTTAACCTTGTTAAAGGGCTGAGATCAATTGTTGAAGGAGTTCAGGTGTCCCAAGAACAACCAAGTTCAACAAAGGTAAATGAAGACCTTTAAATAGGTTTCAAGCAGAAAAGCCTCATGGGAAAGAACAAAAACCAAAACCAAAACCAAAAAAAATTAATAATCTCTCTTCACAAGAAGAAATGTTAGGAACAATTTTTATCAAGAGCTATTTTAGTTAGAAAATAGAAATCAAAATATATTATTTGTAACTGTAAGATAGAGAATGCTGGACTTAATTGTTCCCAAGGAAGCTATTTTAAACAGGTTAAACAAACAGCCCCAAGGAACAGACAAGTATTTCTGATGCTGCCACGGGGCAGGGGAAAGGATTAGATTATCTTTCCAAGCTGTCCAAACAAAAAAAGCCCACATAAAAAAATAGGAAAATTAATTTTGTCTACAATCTATCGAGTGTTGAGAATATTTCCTTGACTAAAATTACTTAATTTTGAAACAGACTCCTCACTTAGGGTAGGAATAGCTAACATTTGATTTTCAGTTTGACAGTGGGGCAGTGGCAGAAAGCAGTCAGGGGCAAGGAGACATTGGGCTACCAGGGACTGCAAACAGTTTGCCAACAGACTCAGGTTTAAGCATGATGAGATTATAAACTGCGTTCTTTATACACACAAGATTTGCTGGCAAACACATGGCAATTTTATTTCTGGGATAATGTATTTTTCAGAAGTTTGAGAGACATTGAACAGCCACTGGTTCTTCTATGCATTTTCCCCTGTCCCTTAGATGTCACTAAGCCTCCAGCTCCTCGTTGTTATTGGCAAATCACATGGTTTATACGCAGACAGAGGGCAGCTCATATGCAAAGAATAAACTGGCTTTTTGTCAGCCTCCTGTAGGCTGACATTTGAAGGAACTGTCTACAATTTCTGCAAAGCCTTTTAAAAAATGAAATTAACAAATAAGAAGCCACACTGCAGCTCTGACTTTAAATTTGTTTTTATTTTATATTCTGCTTTTGCTCATAAAAGAACAATGAAACATGGGAAAATGCAGAACAGTAGTCCAAAACATTTCACAAATGTCATCTAAATTTGCTTTGTTGTCAGTTTGGACTGTTCTTCACTGACATCACTAAAGGTCAATGACCAGAGCCTCATCCACTTGGGAATCATGAGGTGCTTTATACTGCAAGAGATACTACTGAAACTGTTATTTCAAAGCATTTTTCTGACCAAGGACTGATCAGCTTCTCCCCTGCTAAGTACAGCAAGGCCAGGAAGGAACTCTGCTTTGTTCAACAGTGTGTGATGCAGTGAGAACTTTGAGAGGGATGTTCAAATTTTATCTATTTTGAGATTTATCAAATTACAGAATAATTTTTTTCATCTTTGAGTTTCTCCTCTCAAGTAGAGCTGGTTCCTTCTGTTACTCCTGCTCCTAGCAGTACTTTCTTGCTTATCTCTTCTCATAGGTCTCTGTTCAGGACTGAATGTTTCCTGTTCCATGTCTTGTACAGCCTAAATGCATTTCTCCTTCTCAGTGTTCACTAAAGAGCAGTTTGTTCTTATAGCTGAAGTGGTCATAAAGGGCAGAGCAAGTCTTGCCATCATTACACTGCAGAATCAACAAAAGCTTTAAGAAGAAGCAACGTTTTTTATAATGAATCCATTGTCTTCCTTAATGAAATATAAGTGAAATCTAGTTGATAATGGCAATACATGGCCATCATAAACGTTTAGAGGATGCGCTTGATGGGTGCAAGGGTGTAAATTTTGTGCTATTCATGGGTTATTTACAATGTGAGTTTAAGCACAACATGAGCAGCCTGGATCATAGGTTTCTTTTCCAGCTTAGACTGGCTGCAGTTTGGACACAGAGTATGCACAGAATTCATAGGAAGATCTGAATTCAAGCCATTTCTCTGTGGTCCAAGGTGTACATACTCAGTCCACAAGGACTTGCTCCATCCAAGCTGTCAATTCATGCTAAGTGAGTTTGAGAGTTCTCTCTGGGAGGACAGGTGAGGTCTTTGCTGAGCATGTCTTTGCAAATAAACAATACAAGCCTTAACAGCAGGCAGGGAGATGTTCTTTCCTGACTGTTTAGATGTGCCTAATACCTTCCTGAGTGAATTTATGGGCAGCTTATGTTGGAAACATATGAATAATGCATATGTAGACATATCAAGCTATTAATCTCTTTTCTGAGTTGATTAAGACATAAATTCTATAAGGTGGTCTTTTCCTCTTTAAAGGTCAGGTAACTGATAAATATTTTTTGCAGAGTTTCTCCTTTTTAACAGAAATCTGAATAATAAATAACAGCAAATGTTTTGAACTAGTAGAACTGTTGATTTAAATGGAAGTGTGCTTAGTTACAAAAAATAGAAGAGTCAAATACACATTTTCAGAAATTTGCAGAAACTGTTTTTGTTGGTTCGTTATACTTTTCTAGACTTCTTAACTGCTGTGACTGAATTTGTGTTATCTTGAGTGGGATAATGTCTAGACTGACAAAACTAACTGTGAAATCACTACCAAAATATGAATGGTGAACCTGGACACTGTTATGATCTTTGGCTTTGAGTCTAAAAGAGAAGGACGAATATGAAGGACACATATAGTCATTATTTCTGCAGATGAAGAAAATATATTGAAATCCATAATCAGTCAAGAAGACATGATAGTGCAACACTTAGAAAGAAAATTTGACGTTATTTATGGAAAGAGGTCATTGAGGCTAGTCACATAATGGCTGCAGAAATTAATATTAATCACAAGTTAAGTTAAACGAATATTACCTATTATTAAATTATAGAGAGCTATTATCACAGTATTTAAGTGCTATTAGTGACTTTGGTCTATAAATTAAGAAAGTTTTGATATCATGGATGAGGAAACTTGGGGAATTGAAGATAAGGTGCCAAAAGAATTGATCACTTTACTGCCTGGACAAAAGCACTGAAGTAGATGCTGTTCTCTGAAAGTCTGGACTCAGCAGAGATGCAAACAATTCAGTCTCTGGCCAGACTACTTCCAAAATCCCGGTCCCACAAGGCTCCAAGGGAATTAATTTCCACTGACAGGGACCATGCTCATGCTCCCAGGACCTGCTTGCAGCTGTATTCCTGAGAGCCAGGGTTTCTCCAGAGGCATGGGAGCAGCAGCAGCAGCAGTGAGCCCACGGCTGAGCCTCATGCACCAGGCACGAGCACGGCCAGTGATGACCCCAGCCTCTGTATGGGCACAAGGCTCTCCTTACAGAGCAAGATGAGTCAGGACAGACATCAGGAATGACCTTCCTCTCTGTTAATGTGGAAACTTCCACTTGGGCCACTTACTTTGTCTATGACACCTCGATTAATGTATCTATTAATACAACCAGGACAAACTGTCTGTAAGGGGAAACACTGTGCAAAGACTAATCTTTTGTGATTGGCTGTGCCATGCATTGTGGTACTGTCATTTTCAGTGCCGTTTACATTACTCTTTTTACTTTTCTTTACCATTTACTTTTGTTCAGGTTCTGTCTCACTTCATCATGCATGTTCTTGGAGCTCTTGCTTTCTTAATGCTCACAAGCATGTGCACTGATGAATTCATTGTATGAATTAGAGGAAGGGTTTATTTTTAATGTGGTACTTCTGTGTGATGCATTGGCACAAAATATTAGTGTGAAACTCTCTCTCTCCAGTCTGTTGGGCACTGGGGGTACCATCTATAAAGTGAGATTGTTTTGTTGTAGTACTAGAGTAATAACATTTGAAAAAAGAACAGTTACAGGATAGTTTTAGCATTCTCAAAGTTTCCCATATTGTGGAAGATTTCCCAAAGGTCTGCTCTTCAAAAATCTCTTAATTTAAAAAAAGTTAATTGGATGAGTTATCTTTTATAACTAGGTCTGTTGCTACTCAATTTGCAACATTATTTCACTGTTAAGTGCTATATCCATCCATCCATCCATCCGTCCATCCATCTCTTTGTATCTGTATAAAGTAGCCATAGAATCTGGTGACTGTTGATAGATCATAAATCAATGTCAGCTGTCAACAATTTGTGAGTACAAATGTGATATAGTTTGATACTGTGCCCATTTTTCATTTATCAGGTTTCCATATACAGTTCTTCAACTTCTGTTATTCTTTCACAATTAATTCCTTAACTTCTTGTGTATCTGCTTTCTAAAAGTCAGAAAGAAAGAAAGAGAGAAAGAGAGAAAGAAAGAAAGATGAGAACCATTTAAAAAACCTGAAAAAAATGAAAGAGAAAAAGAGAAAAATCTGAGAGAGAATAGAACATTTCAAATCTTGTTAAAATGCTTTCAGGCTATGAGGCTGTGTCTGTATCTGTAGATAAAACAGACAAAATAATTCAAGTATAATTCTCTTGAACTAATAGGGAATATGGTGTTTGATAGTGCCACAGGAAGTTACATTGTGGATGTGGATATTCACCCTGAACCTTGATTCACTTGAACCTGTATAGATAAATACCCTTATAGACTGAAAGTGGCACAGGGAAACTCACAGTGAAAAAATGAAAAAAAAATTAAAAATGTTGCAACCCACCTGCCCAAAATAACCTATACATCTTTTTCCCATTTGTGCATTATCAGATTTAATCTTTAAATGCATGCTACTTTTTAAAGTTTATGAACTTTAGCCTCATTTTAAAAATAGATTTCATCACAGATAACATGTCTCAGCTGTTAAAAGCTGAGTATTTTAATTACTCAGCACTCTCCATTCATTTGCTGGTCATTGTTTAGCTTTCAAGAGAGAATTAAAAGTGGATAGCCTTGACTTTTGTTTTATCTTCCTTTTGTTCTCAATTCCTTTGTGTGTTTGTCATGTAGGCTTTATTTTAATATTTTTTATTTTATTACTTTCTGTATGAGAAATAGAAAGCGAGTGAGAGCAAGAAAAAAAAGGCATTGTTCTGAGCTCCAGCAGAGACAGAGGAGTGGAAATTTACTGGTTAAAGGTGCCCTGCCAAGAATCTGAATTGTAGAAACAGCAAGAGCTTTTATCCTGCTGTTTTGCTCCTCTGCTTAGGATTCTCCCTAGCTGGTACTTCCGAGGATTACAGAAATGCAATACCTAAATATTTCACACATACAAATGCATTTTATCCTTCCATAACCCTAGAGAAATAAGAAGATATCTCCACCTTACACATATGAGAAACTGGATGTGTACTAGGTTGTAGAATGATGACAACTTGGGTGACAATTAAAGACTCAGGCCCAGGTCGATTCTTATTAGCCCACAAATACAGAGTCTTCTGAAATATTAATATTAACTGAGCCTGCTGAATAAAGCTTCCTTATTCCACTCAAATTTCCATGTTCATAGTCTTACTTTCTAGACCAGAAAGAGAACAGAAGGCCTACTAGTCTCAAAGTACTTCTCACAGCTTTGGTTTTCCATTAAAACCATGACTCTAAGCAAATCTCCAGCTTTAGATCCTAAGCCTGTCAAGAAGAGTGGCAGAGAAAGATTTGCATTCCTCCAAGTTCAACACCAGTGTGAGCTGGTCAGGCATGTTCCAAACAGTTTGTTCAGAGCACTCAAGCTGCACCATTGCTTTAGAACAGAGCAGAAAATGTTTTAAAAGCCTGAGGACACTCCTTGCTCACAAACTCACAGTTGTTTTCTCATGTTTGGGTGCTGGCAGGGGCACCAGGTGTCTGTGCCAGCCTGCACAGCACAATGCCTACCTCCAGCTGGGATGGTGGGCATGTCTCACCTGATCAGCATCCTGTAACAGCCCCACTGCTATTGGCAGCACTGTTGATCTTACTGTGCCAGAGACTCAGAGTTTTAAAGACTGGGTTTATTTCTTGTAACTGGGATGGGTGTAGAATCAGTGGGGTTGATCTGTAATGGTCATGCATGGGAAAACAGATTGGATGGTCTGCTCAGCCTTTTCTTGTTAGATGTTAGATTGGTTGGTCACCTGATCTTGAGCCCAAATTTATTAAAGACACATATTTTTGGGACACAGTCTCATGGTGAGGCCCAAGATTTCGATAAGAACTAGAGAAAGAAGTTTAGTCTTGAGTTTGGCACTTGTATCCTAGATTTACCGTGCCAGTGACTCAGACTTTACTAAGATATGACTGATGGGCTTGAATCTGAATTTTGCAGCAGTAGAAGACTGAAATAATAAGACAAGGCCTTGCTCTTGTCTGCAGTACATTAACTTTTAGGATGCCTGATCTCATTCAGACCTCACATTGTTAATAATAATAACAGACAAAACATACCAAAGCCCAGACCAACTAGAGCAGCAGTGGGGACACTCCCAGGTAACCACAGAACATGTCAGGTTCAGTTCGCTATTGGGGGCAGCTCCTCTGGGTCCCATCTTGATCACTTATACAGATCATAGTTCATTTTAGAGAAAATTCATCTCTACTCATGTATACAAAATGCTGGAGAATTTTTTCACTAGGTATGAAACTTCACTTAACTTATATAGATGCAATGACGCAGTAAAAACTTCCATGTCCTCATACATCAAATGTCTAAAATAGAGCCCCAAGAGCAATATTCTCAAACCGCTTTTTTCTTCTCTGTAAAGGAAGTCTAGAATGATTTGTTCAGATAGAGGCCTCTATCTTGTGTACATTTGCATTCAATCAAATGAAGCCATCTGATATTTTTACTCAATCTTCCAACATGCTTTGAAATTCATGCTGCATTCATGTTTGAAATCTACAGAGTAAGATAAAAATCAGTCTGCTATTTTAAAGCAGGAAAATGCACACACACAACAAGTTTGCAAATTCTTGAAACTCACCTAGGTCAGAAGAGGATTTCAGCAATGCACCAACTGAAAGTCACAGTTGTCTTCAGACTGTCCAGTTTAGGTGCCAATGTAACTATTGCAACTGTTTCTCTCAACTGATATTTATAAAACAGACATATATATGGTCTGGCAGTGCAGTACCAAGAGAGATGAAGGAAAAATAGCTTCTAAGACATCAGAGTCATAGGGATTAAATTAGGCATCTGTAGGGAGAACAGAGTGCATGCTACCTTATGCCATCAATGCAATAGGCTATTTAGAGCAGTGTATATGCATACATAGTTTACACATATATGTGAAACAACAACAGGATTTCAACACAGCTAAATGGTTTTCTGCATATGTGTAGGATGAAATGTTTAGCTGAACTGGTGTTTATACACTTGTCAGATTTCAAGTTTCCAAAAAAATTGCCTAGGAAATAATAATGTTTAAAGATAAATAAATAAAAATCCATAAGCAGTAATGGAAGAAATGCTTTCTCAGCTACTTTCCTATATTACCAGTGGCTGAAGTGTTTTCTTGATATTTCCCATAGTTATTCTTTTTCAGTTGTTTTGGTTTATTTTTTCCAGTTTACTTCAGATATGCCAAAATTCAAGCTGAAAGCTGATCATTTGGGAAAAAGTAGAAACTGCTCAAAAGAGCTCAAAGAATGAAAAGGAAATCTTAGCCTGTCTTTCTGTGCAGTTTAATCCCAGCATTTATTTGTAAGCACTCATTTTGCTGGCCCATTTGTCTAACAGTTAACTGCTTCTGGCAAGGAGTTTTTAATGTTGTGTATACAAAGAGATGCAGGGGGTTAATAGCATGAATCCTAAATTACTATCCAAAGAAAGCTGTGATTATCCAAACAGCAATTTCAATTCCTAGCCAGCCTCCAAACACAAAAGTCTTATAACCAAAGATATGCAACAAGGAGACATTTCTGTGCTTTTAAACATTAAATTTATAGTGCAAGAATCTTTAAGCAGTGTATGGCCTTTTTCTTCCAAGAAGACAGTGCCTGCTGGCAGGGATTTAACTTTGCTCTGGTGTCTCAAGTGTGACTGTATTTATGTGTTAAGAAAAACACACAAAGCTGCAAATTAGTTGCTTGGTCACTCACATAGACAATAAACTGTACATGTACTTGCATTAACAACCTACAGTTTTCTGCTCACTGCACACTGGCTCAAAAAAGCTTGTCCCCATATGTCACAATTATTGGTTTACTGTTAAGCTCCAGATGATCTGTTAAATGGCAGAAAAAATAGTGTGGGAGGACATCTGATGGGCTAACATTTCTTGTTATCCTATATCTTTTGTTCCTTATAAATCTTTTTGCCTTTGTTTGCAATGGTTAATAAGGAGAAATAATACTGGAACCTGTTTTTGTTGAGAAGAACCAAGTGGACATTTCCTCTGACTTGTAAATTGCTTTCTAATTGCTTTCTTCCCCATACAGCGAATACAGCTTTGGCTATTTGTGTCACTCCAAGACTAAGAATTAAAATTCCCATTTTCTTTCTGTTTGTCTTTGTTTCATACAAATGTACAAAATGGTCTGAAATTCTCATTCCCACAACACTTTGGGAAGGGATGGGTGATGGGAACACAAAACACTATGACGTGACTTTTCTAGTAAAAGATCAAAACAAAAACCAACCATGAAAATATTGAACCAGAACTGAGCAGGACTAAAGAAACCAGTGTGCAGGTTCTGTCTTTGTCTCACCTGATGTGGGTGTGCAGGGCTTTTGCTCCGGCTAGCTCAGGTTTTTCTGCCCTGGTCCCCCGGGATAGTTCGTGGGGGTTCAATCTCTAGGCTCCACGTGGTCTGGGTCTTGGAGAATGAAGAGTGGATTCTGCTTTGGTTTTCAGGTCTTTATTCCATGTGGGATGGAAGGCAGAATGGCTGAGAATGGCCGGTTCACCTTTCTTTATCACCTTGGGTGATACCTGAACCAGGGAGGTCTAGATCCAATCAAAGAGGGGGAGGGGCGTGGCCAAGGCCAAGGACATTTTACACTTCAATGGGGAAGGGTGGCACCCTGGCATCTTGCCAATAGGAGAGGGTCAACCAGGGTGATTGGCAAGACAGGGTGATACCACCAAGGGGTTGGGATAGGGGAGTTGAGGGGAATGGGATGAACCATTTACAATTTGATTACAGACTGTAACAACCTTCCCTCCCTTATCACAGCAAGTCCAACTTGTCCTTTGAGGTAAATAACTTTGCAGCTTGAGGATTAGATTCAGAAGGTATGGGAGGTCTAGGAGGAGCAGCAGAGCTGGCCAATGGCCTCATGAAACACCGGATCCAATGAGAAAAACAGACAGGGAATGAGTTTGTGCAAAAACATGGAGGAAGCATTCCACTAACAAAGGAGATGCAGAAGTTTCACTTTGAGCCTAAATCTGTCTTCTTCCTTGACTGTGCAACACCAACATGTTAGAATGGACTTTTGAACAGTATGGGCACCTGAGCCTTTGGAGCAAGTCACTGATAGTGGCAGCAGGCCTACAAACCCCATTCACATAATCTGCCCAAGCAAGACTATTAGCCACTCTAGGAAACAGGACACTGGCCGAAATGCGTCTTTGAATTCCACTGATATAGCCATGCTTATGTTTTGACCTCACTAGAGGCTCCAACTTGGGAACACATTTTGCCTGGTCAGTTTCTGGAGAATACTTTTGTTAATCTGTACAAGGATGTTAATTATTGAAATTTGAGTATAAAAAAATACAGATTATTGAATTTAGTGAAAGAGGGGCAATATTTCATGCATTATACAGAAAGACTTTAATGTGGTATGAAGATCTGTTTTCTGGCCTTGTTTTTAAGAAATATTTTGTGTTGGCCTTAGGTCAATAATTATTATAAATATTCTAGTCTATCTGTATTGTGAAGTGTACTGAGTGTGATGTAGACATTCTCAACCTAAGGCAAATCCAACCTCATAGCTTCCTGTGGTGGAGAATAGAACCATTCAGACAAATCAAATTGAATCCAGGATCAGGATAGCCTTGTGCTGTCAACTCTGCCAAAAAGCAGATTAGTTTGGGCACTGCATCAACCTACAATGCTTCCTGGTTCAGGCTGGCTCACACAGTATCAGCCGTAAGAGGGAAATGCTGAATTTCTGTTTATGGCATCAATATGGCTTAGTCTCATAATATCTGCCTTTTTAAACAACTTTTGCTTAATGTAGCTCTTTCTAAGTGCCAAGAGACTGCATTTTGCTCACAATACGAAATAAGCTGGCAAGGAAGCCTCGGGAAGTAATTTACAGCAGGGCTAACAAACTCTTTCTGCCATCAGCAGTTGTAGTAATTGCAGGTACTTTCATCAGCAGTAGTGTTAAATGTGAATGCCATCATCAGCACTGATGGGTAGCAGCAGCAGCAGTCAGGAACACCACCAGGCAGCACCCGGCGCTGCTGGCTCGCTGCCACGCAGTTCTGCATTACTGGGAGCACACTAATGATGCTCACAGTAATTTGGAAACCTTTGACTTGCAGTGCCATCATCAGAACTCAGCTCCAGCTTCACAGCTTCTATAAAAACAGCTCTGCCATGCATAGTGGTTGACAGATCCCAGTCCAATAAAGAACAAAGATAAAAGTATACCTCATGTAGAGAATTCCATTCTTTTTAATCATTAGCAGTTAAACCAACTAAGCATTATAATCTTCCTCAGTTTAGCAAATATTAAGTATTTCATATAATGTCCATTTTCTTGCTAGGAATCACTGCTGTTCAGTACCCAAATGTTCAGGGGAAAAAAATGTTCATCGTATTGAAATATGGAAAATCAGTATTCCTACCCTGAATTGTGAGGCTAAAACTCTAAGGCAGGCACATCCATCTGTCATAGGTGTCTACCTGTCACATTTCAGAAGGGGAAGGAGTTGATATATGGCTAGTGATAGGGCCTCTGCCTGGCCCTCTGGCTCCTGGCACAGCACAGTTCTGCTCTGATTCTTAAAAGGAACACACAAACAAATTACCCTCAATGTGACCAGATCCCCAAATCTCCTAATAAGTACCTAGCTCCATGTTCATGCACAATGGTGTGAAATAAACACTGTGCACTTCTTTTTTACTGGATACTTGGTGCACTACAGATTTGCTTTCAATTTTATACCAGAGCTTTGACTGGAAGGTCAGACCTTCAACCTTTCTCTCTGTAGAGCAGAGAGGTAAGGACGAAAAGCTGAATTATGACTGCTGCATCCCAATGTCAGTCTTGTGGGGTTTTTTTTGTTGTTTTTTTTTCCTCAGAAGAAAAAATATCTCTGCTTGGCCAAAATGAAAAAAGAACTGGGTATGGGAGGTGGGAGATACATAGACTGCTGCTGAAAAAGTAGGGGAGACATTAGGATTCAATTAAAATAGCATTGGTTCAAATAAAGAGGTCAGTCAGCTTCTGGCTGCTCCTCTTGTGTGCTCCAGAATTGTGGAGAGCCAGCAGGAGCAAGATGCAGGCCTAGATCCATGTTGGGCCTGGCATAACAGGACTCTTGAGTCAATCCTTTAGGATCTGCAGAATGCTGTATAATAAGGCTTTTTTTGTTACCACCTGGTAAGATACAGAACTTGCAGCCTTGTATCTTTCTTTTTTTTCTCTCTTTTTCCTTCATACCTTTTTACCAACAGAGTACCTGACAGTGAGGCAGCTCTGGAGCTCTGAATCCTGGCCCTTCTCTGTACAACTGGTCTCAGATTGTTCTCTCTAATTTGTCCTCCACTCCTACAGAAATCATCCATGGAAGATATCTGTACAACCTGTTCAGATGGGAAAGTCTACTGTCTCCCCTTGTAAGATGTTCCAGCATTTTATTATCCCTCTACAAAAGCAATTAAAAAAAATATAACTGGAATTTGCATTGCTGCATTTATACCCTTTTTGCCCATTAGCTGACACGATTATCTGACCAACATTTTAAACATTACAAAACTGTAAACCTCTTCTGACATAGAACAGGTCTTTTCCTTTATGTATTGAGCCCAGTTCATTCCACATTTCCTTATATGCCAGATTTTTAAATGTCCTACAATGTTTGATTTCTTTTCCTCAGATCTCTTACATCACTTTTTAAATGTGGTGGTTTAGTTCACTGGTGGACTCCAACAGACAACTGGTCAGTGCTGAGCAGATGGCTGGTTGCCTCCTATATCTTGCATTTAATACTCCTGTTAATTTGCTCTGAGTGACATTTGCCTTTGTTGGTTTTGGAAGGATACCACTCTGTCAAGTCAGAGTTCAGCTTCTGATCCATCATGATGTCTTTCACATGTAAATCCCTTTGCTTTCAACTTTAGCCTTGTAACACATTTCTGCACACCACTGTATATCTCTCACTGCATGTATTCTCAGCCTTTGCACTGCTTCACTGCTGCAGAAAATGGCAATCTGGCATGGGTAGATGTAGTAACATTTCAACTCTCCTTTTCAACTAGATCAGATTCAGACAATGAAATTTTTTAAAAGCCTAAAAGACTCATCTCCTAATAGACCAAGAATCCTCCCCAATTTTTTTTTCCTACCGTTGTAACAGAAAAATAATTTGACTTTAGACCTCACACTTGATTCGATCAAACTGATGTTTTCTTTAGACAATAACATTGTTATAATGAAAATACTCTAAAGTTGATCATAAAACGGAGTAGTTGTAGTGGTTGATCATAAAACAGAGATCAGTTCAAGATCATCTTCATATTAGCAACTGACAAAGTATAAGATGAAGCTTGATCCAGGTCTTACAAATTATTTTAATTTTTACTCTTTAGAGTCCAACATTAAGAAAAAAGTGCACACTACTAAATAGTGAGCAAAGCTGCATATGGATACCTCATAGCACATAGAAAAAAGAATCCAACACCAAGTTTTACCCAGGACTTTGCTTTTCTTAAAAAAGTAAAACTTTCTAGAAGCAACTTCCTGTTTCAATGAGTCCTGAGCCTTGTTTTCACAAGGCAGGTTTGAAAGTTTTGCAATTGACTTTTCAGATCCTTGACCATGCAGTGGAACGTATGTGTCTAAGCTGGGGGCCCAGGACAGTCAGGACCCAGAGCTACTATGGAAAGCATCCAAGATGATTAATTCCAGCACTTCTTAATGTCCAGGACAACCAGCTCTCCTGGTGGTGGGCTGGGCCTGGGGACCTGATGGCCTCAATCCTGACACCCCAAAGGCTGAACAGCTTTGACATCATACATACAGCAGACCTTTCAAATTAGGACAGTTTTTACAATATTATTATAAGGTAGATAGCAGTGCAAGTTTTAAAAAATATGCTAATTTCATCCAGAGATTGTGACTCAGAAGAACATGGTATCAAGTCTAAAAACATCAAGTCAGACTTGGCTTTATAAACACTCTGGGGACAGGTTTCCATCAGAACTAATATTTTTTTCTCCTCTCCAATACTATGGATATTACAGCAAAGCAGTTTTCCTGTATGGCTCATCTGATTATAACAGTGACAGTAATATAGAGAGGAGCCACCCAAAATTGTGCTCTACAAAACTGTACAAACCCCTCATTTCTGTGTCTTGGTTACTAGAGAATCACATCTGCAGAGAATTGGAGATGCTCTAGGCAAAGGAGTGAAAAATATTCTCCCTAGAAAATCAAATACCTCCTGCATCTCCCTGTATCTCAGCTTTGTCCGTCCAAAGCTGCTCCTGGTCTGGGATCCATGAAGGTTTTTTGGTTCTCTCTATTCCTTTGGATTTATTTCTAGTGCTGAAGCTGCTGCTAAAGAGAAAACATTCCTGCAGCAATGACAGACTGAATGATGAGAGTTTATTATACAAAAAAGAACCAGATATTTCTTACTCCTTGGCCAAAAAATAAAGAGGAACAATTATTGAAGAGGAATTATACAGACGGGACTCTGCATAAAGGAAACAAGTCTTTTTATTGCCATTATTATGTTGGTAAAAATTGAAAAATATAGGACAAATATTAGAAGGAAGAATTGAAGAAAAGTAGGAAAGAGAAAACTCTTGGGATACTGTAAATAAGCACAAAATATTGAAAAAAAAATCAATCCTGCTGCAGAAAAACTTTTGACTAGAGAATCTACCACTGTGTGCATTGTAAACAGCTCTGAGCATCTGTGCTGTGTTTATTATAACAATGTCTTTATTGTTGGGCTGAGGCCTCTTGGGGCTACTGGTTATGACTATGACTCTATGGCACAGAAGTGAACCAAGAAGTCAACTCAACTGTAATATGTTGGTAATACTCATTTTTTCACAGATCCAGAAATTTCTATGCAAACTCCTAATAGTGTTGCACAGGCTAACACATCACCCCTCAAATTATCTGAGTGAATTTGGCGTGCTCTGTAATGGGGAGAAGCATTGGGTTATTTGTCCAACTTTGATTTCCATGTATTCCATAATTACTCATTTGCTAACGATTCAGTTTCCCATTTGGAAATGAAATAATTTCTACAGATGCCAGACTTCTGGGCAGCCATCTGATACTTGTATCCCACCATACGGTTACCCATATGTAACCATGTTAATGGCAACAAAAATAAAGATGAAAACAAAAAAGTAAAACAGACAGTTGAGCTATTTGACACAAAGGTAATTCAGTTTCCTCTTCAAAGGCAAATGAAATAGAGAGCCATATACTTCCCATGGAAATCACAGGAAAAGCATAAACAGCTCCTCAACTAAAAAATTGAACCTGTCAGAGAGTCTCTAAAGACTCTTTCTATGAAAAGCTCTTGTAGATTATTAGCTCTGCTTAAACAGGCAGTTTCAAGAACAAAGACAAACAGGGGAACAAACTCTCCCAACCTATCATGCTCAAAATCTTCCAGCATCTGGTGCAAAATTATTAACAGCAACTGAATAAGGTCAGAGCAACTGCCACTCATGGAGACTTCCACGGCTCTCAGCCCCAGCATTGTGTAAAAAGCACTTTGGGGCATTTGTTCTTACTCTCCTTTTTTTTTTTTCCCTCTTGTGAAGATGTGCCAGGAAGGCAGCAGTGACCTGGGAAGTCAGCAGGACTGTTCATCTGCAGCCATTCACCACTAATACAAAAATGTTGCTAGAAAAAGAAGTGCAACTTGATAGATGTGGAGAGTCTGTACCTTGTACCCCAAACCCTGCTCTCATCCCAAGGGGTTCCAGGGGTTTGCTGAAAAAATCTTGGATTGATTATCGCAGCCCCAGTGTTGATAAAAAGCAAAGACTCCTTCAGTCCAGTGGCCATAGCCATGAGATGGGAATGAGAATGATAACAACCCCAGGAAACCAGCAGCAATATCCAGTACAGCAAGGAGGTACAAGGTGGAAACAGCAGCGCAGGTCTTGTTCTGTTTCTAGAGTAAAACTGCTTCAGGGAAGTCCTGCATAATGTGTCCCACCACAGAACATGGATTTCAATTGCAGCTCTACAGCCAATGAAACTCAGCTTATAGTGCTAAGATTTTGCCACTCCATCTGGTCACTTCTGGCAATGTCAATATGAGTCTCCTTTACTCTCTGAGATTCTCCTATTTCATACACATCTGTGACATATGAATAAATAGCAATCTTCTGAAAGACTATCCTCTAGCATCCTGACTTCTGTAAAGGTCCATTTGATTTTCCAGGGTTTGTTGACCAGGGAAAGATATAATCACTAAGATTTGTGGATGAAGATAAATGCTAGTGCGGTATATTTAAACCGTCTCTTGCAAATAAGTTACCAAAAGCAAATTGCTACAACTAAATAATATTACAACTAAGAAATAACATTAAGGAAGAATAATTTCAGGATGTACTACATGGTTGCATTTTCATATTGACTAGACTAGTTTATGAGCTACATGTCAATTGTTTACAAGTAGGGCTGTTTCTGTATTTAAGTGGTGTACACTAAAAAATTCAAGGGATTTAAAATGCTATCTGTGTTCTTGTCTCATGTACAGGGTGATAGACACCCTTAATTTGTAAGCATTAGCAAAATGAGATGCAGTTGCAGAAAATGTAATGGGATCATCTTTGTATTTTATGTCAGCATGTCTAAGTGCTGTTAAAAGATGCACAATGCATACAATGCAATCTGACAGCAAATAGAGTAGCTGTTGTAGGCATGACTAATAATAGCAGATTTCACTTTTCATTGTCATTTGTATATAGGCAATATCCAATAAACAATGAAGCTATAACACTGCCTAGAAACTTACTGGTTTTAAAACCAATGTTTCCTATGTTATGTCCATAGTCACAGCTCTGTTTGGGAAACACGGAAGGCTCTGTCTCTTTCCAGCCAGAGAAATGCTATTTTAAACACCATCCCGTCTTCACTTATTATTACCTTGAAACTTGGAAATGTGCATCGTGGAATGATGTGAAAGGCTCAGAGTGTGTTATATTTTTGTACTCAATATTAGCGCATCAATAACACAAGCTAATCATTGCATGAGCTGCTGTCTGCATATTTAAGGAGCTCATTAGTGTCATCACTAGACACAGCTGTATAATTTGAAAATTACTTCAGTCTTTCTTCTGGCAACTGCGTGAGTTTTCATCCCTTCATTCACATTGTCTCCTTGCTTCAAAATAATTGACTCGAGGCAAATGAGTCCTGGGAAGGTATTCCCAAGGATCCTCTTCCCAGATAAGCTGTTAAAGAACAGACTCATCAGGAAAATGATGACTATTGTGTCACAAGATGTACAGGTGAGAAATCCTTCGAGGTCCAAGGTCGAGGCTGCTTTACAAAAAGGTGAGGAGCTGCTACTGACTGTTGAGTGTAACAACCAAATTCCCAGATCACTTTCTCCTTTCATAGTACCTTAAGCAGCAAGAAAAAAACCAACAGAGGTGTTCTAATTACATTGCTGTATCTCATTACATACTAGGACACACACAAGTATCAGAGTGGAAGGCACTGAAAGAGATTATACTGTTGGCAATGGTTACATTAAGAAGTAAGGAAGTCTCTTTGAGGAAACTTCTTTTACTAGAACTTTGTTCTAGCAGATAGTTTCAAGTTTGCCACTTCCAGTAGGTTTATTTTATTTTATTTTTTTAATTTGCTTTGTCCTTAATGAATATATTAAAAAAACCCAAGCAAACAAAATAAAAAGTTGTTGATTTCTTTTTTCCTCAGCAAAAGGATGTATAACTCACATAAACTGGATTTGGGTGGATTTTTTGTTCTCTTTTCATGGCATTACACTATCTCATTTCTTCCATTAAAATATGAAACAAATTAAAGTCATTACTTTGTAGAGAATAAGGGCTGGAATTTAGAAAAAGCAGAGGGAACAAGAAATTAGTAAGTTAAAAAGAGCACATACAGCTGAAAACTGAAGTTTGTTTTGTTAATTTAGCTCCTACTATTTTTAAATCAAGGATGGACTCCCTCAGAGTGCACAGCACACTCAAAGTCCTAAATTTTCCAGCTGATTCATGAATGTAAACACAGCTTAAGACCTATGAAAGATGTATATGACATTTGGAGGTCCAGTGGAAATATGTGCAAAACTACCTCCCCTGAGTTCACCAAAGATATAAGGATGCTATTTGCAGTGAGTAGTGCACACACAGACAAACGTTGTTCCAAAGTAGCAAGGAGCAGTCTCATAGCAGAGGATATCTGTGCAGAGAGCTGACTGTAGAGCAACTATTAAAATATATTAAAAAAATAAAAAGTGCTTAATTTATTGTATTTAAGTTATGAACCTACAAATCAGATGAGCACTCAAAGCAATTTGGGGGTGCACTTCACTTTCGAGGAGGTACATGCAAATTACACTAATTAAAACACTTGTTCTACCACATTTCTATGAGATCTTGAATGAAAAACAGAAAAGAAAGCAGGTAAAGAAAAAATACAAAACATTTTAGTGTATACTTTTCAAGTGCATAGTGCTTTTAACAGGCAAATTTAATTTCTGGTTGCCCTTGGGGATACAAAGAGTTCTGAGCCTTGCAGAAGTGAGACAGTGGTTATAAACTGGTCAGTGAAAGGCAAATCCTGAAACACCAGGCAGCTGCTTTTTATTTCAGATGTCACCAAAGCCCAGACCTTTTTCATTCTGCTGATAAGTAACTAAACATTTATATATAAGAACTTAGAGCAGGAATTTCAATCGCCTGATGTTGTATATACAACTAGAGTATACAACCCCTGAGTGTAGCCTACTTACCACTGCCTGTAAGAGAATGCATTACATTCTGTGCATTAACCTCATTCTGCCTGTTATGATTCACTCTTAGCTGCTGTGTATGATGGCTATTGGGTTTGTGTCTTTCATCTTAGAATCAATTAATTTTCCTCTGCTTGCAATATGTACTTATTATACAGAATCAATGTGCTCCAAACAAAAAGGCAGAAATTTAACATAGATTTAAACATTGTCTGGTACATAAAAGTAAGAAATGCAGTCCTGAATGACCACTTTTTTTGTTGTTAGACGACGGAGGGGAAGAAAAAGATCCTGCATTGGTTCCCAAAATTGGCAATATTTGATTAAAATGAAGTCAAGAATTTTTCTGTGTATAAACATATCCATTATTAAAGTTATAGAACAACTGAGCTACATTTCTTATCAAATTTTGAAATTATGAAATTTGGAACAGGAACTACAGCTTCTCCTCTCGAGAGGAGACTAAGTACAATCCAGCTCTTGGTAGAAGAAGAGTTTTTTTAAAATTGATCAGCAAGTTGCTTTCAGACTGATTTCTAGAGTATTCCCATTGGTTATTACATTTTCATTGGAGTACCATTTCAAAAAGTTAGGTTTATCAGTAAGATTTTAAGGCCTCTCTTGAAATGACCACGTGAAACTCTCAAGGGGCAAAAAAACCTGTTCAAAACCATCCAAGAGTCCCTTTATAAAAAATCTGAAACTGTTTTAGTCAGTGTGTAAAGAACAACAGTATTAATAATTTAATTAATTTATTTCATATACTTTTAGCAACAGCAATGGCTTTTTAAATTCATAAATTAAATCAATGCAAAGTTTCATTTATCAGCTCTATATAAAAATTCATTCTGGTAATCATCAGAAAGGAATGAGTAAAGTTGGACCTGTAGCATGTTCACTTGAAAGTCCTTTCTGAGCTTATGGAAGCCTTGTAGCAGAATAGAATTTTGAGGTAAAAAATAAGTCAGGAAGACATTCTGATGGACAGGCACTGGGACAGGAAAGCTCCACAGGAAGAGATAAAACACCAGAATAACACTCCAAAAAGTTCAAACCCATTGACTCATATGTAAAAATAAGAATGACTATTCTTGACTTCTAACACTGGCAGAAAAGTCAAACATGCAAGTGTGATTGCATTTACCTGTGCATCAAGGGATCAGCCAGTGAGTGATGAGGAGCAGGAAAACACTGGGAGCAAGGAAAACATCAAGCCAAGAAACATGCAATATCCCATCCAGTAATCATATTCAGATGTATCCAGATGTTAATGCAGTTTGAAACTAAACACTGCATTTATTTTTGCATTGACTCTTCTCTTTTTCAAAGCCTTCTCAGGCACAGGAATTGCCAGGGGAAAGGAAGATCAGCTGCCTGGGGGTGGAGGAGCTGGCAGCCACCAGAGCAGTCTGTCCCATCAATGACTCTGCTCCTCTGGGAGTTCCAGGACCAAATCCACTTCTGGGTGAATCCCATGTCTCCTCTGAGAGAACAATCTGAGGAAAACTCTGCCCAGATACAACTACTACCACATCTGATCCAGTAATGGATTTTACAGGAGTCAGTGTAAAAATCATTCTTTGCTTTGTTTTACCTACGTACAAAATGTTCATGTCAATGTAAGCATTTCTATCCTGACCAACAACAGAGAAGGGGGGAAAAAAGGGAAAAAGAGAGAGTGAAGGTGACAGCACTTACTGTTTCTTTATAAATTTTTATTAGAAATCCTCTCCTCAAAATAATTGGATCATTTCTCTTTCCCACAGAGCTGAGACAAAAAAATGACAGAGAAATATAAAAATATGTCTGTGACAGAGTGTAGAAATTTAACAGAAGAATTTGGAAGTACTCTAGAGAGGAAAGAAAAAGATAGATTTGGTTATTTTTACAGTTCAGTGCTGTTAAAATTTTATAATACTGAGAAATAAAGGAGGATTCATGTTTATGTTGGTTTTAAAATGCTGAGAATGGAAGCTTTTAAACTTAACATTAATAATACCTTCTTGAAGTCTTTCCTACAGCCTTAAAACTACACTGTACCTTTAGAGCTTCAGAGATTTTTCTTCCTGGATCACCCAGACTTGCCTGAGTATCCTGAGGTTCAACACAATCCAGGCTATGCTGCTGTGGAGACTTCACAGCCAAAGAAAGAGTCAGGGTCTCTGTGGCAGGGACTGGAATGGATCCCAAATGAAAAAGAAACAGGAGGAACTGAGTGAACCATGAAACTGTCTAAATGTATACATTAGATTATGTGAAACACTAACATCTCTTTTGGCCAGTGATTTGACAGCTTTAAGTCTGATACTTAAGCCTGATGCTTTTATTGTTTGGATATGAAAAATATCCATTGAGATGGATGGCTGCAGGCTTGGTGTTCTTTGTGGATTTTGTTGTTATTTTTATTGTGGTTTGGTTTTTAATTCTGAAAGCTTCCACTGTAAGTCATTTGGCTGATTCTCAAGGACAAGGTAAAAATGAAGGATCCCAATCAAATGCTAGCTCCTGATTTCATTGCAAGTGATAAGGATTCAATGCTTTGTGGGATTCGACCTTCCTGAAATTAGGTATGGAATAAAAAAAAGCAAATTTATGCAGAGTTTCATATGCTCAAAATAATAATCAGAATTGAATTGCAGTAGTTCCATCTATTTCTGATGTACAGGGAACCTTGCAATAATTAGAAAATCCAATAGCAATATATACACATGACTTTTACATCCAAACACTACTTATGCTC
Source organism: Pycnonotus jocosus (assembly GCA_013400435.1). Taxonomy (NCBI): domain Eukaryota; kingdom Metazoa; phylum Chordata; class Aves; order Passeriformes; family Pycnonotidae; genus Pycnonotus; species Pycnonotus jocosus. Next base: position 197,061 of record VWYP01032778.1, on the reverse strand, counting down.
CCACATTATTTTGAATAAGATTAGGCACAGTGGGACTAAGGTAATATTGTTCTGATACGTAGATGAAGAAGGCAACTCTAAATAAAATATAAACAAAATATGTCACCCTGATCTTCTTCAGTCTTCTGATTGCATTTTTGTAGTGGAGTTTCTCACAGATTTTCATGTAAACAATGTAATGTTATTGTAACTGTCCTTTCCTGGTTTTCTTTCCTCTCATGAGAAGGAGACAATTGATAAACTTCCAGTTTGACCAGTGCGGTTGGAGAGGTGGCAACCTCATCCCTCAATCCATGGTCATAGTCAAAACACTATATAAATGAAGTATAGAAATAAAGTCTTTCTTCTTACCCTGATGACTTGGCTGTGTGCATGTCATTCATTTTGTGTCCTATAGCGGCAAAATATATGGAGGTCAGTAGTCCAAAATTTTTTGTCTTAGTCCCTTGATATTAAAATGATAAAATGGCTATGTTGTGTAAATGCAAAGAAAGGGTATTACCATATGATGATGACATGAAATAAAGACCTTGAAGTTTCTCTTCCAGTCGCTAAAAGAATATAAAATTACATAGATTTCTAATTATTAAGGAAATTAGATATTGTCTCCACTTTCACACAGAGCTCACTGTGTATAAAATCAATGTCTTTGATATCATTGTGATGGCAGGGTATGCAGGAAACATCTTTTTTTCTATGCCTTTTCCTGAAAGAGCGGGTGATAGATAGAAGGTGGAGCTGTTGTACTTGACAGTGAGGACATAGGTTTAGTTAGTCTTTCTGATTGGAAAGTGTAGTTAAAGAAATTATTTTTATTTTTACATGTTATCTTCTTTGGATACCATATGTAAAATAAACTTTGTTTAAGCAATAGAACATAAATAGGGTTAAAAGAGATGTAGAGTATGGATTTACAATAAAAGTAACAACTTCCTTATCACACCATCTCATTATTGTCATTTTTCTACACCAATTGAAAATGGCCAGCAAACTGAAGTCGCTGGAATTTCATGCTGCTGTGTGAATGTGTAGAAAAATTAGTAATCAATAAAAAGTTAAATAAAGTCCAGTTTCTAGACATACTGAGCAGGCAGTTTCCATTAACTTCAGTAAGCACTGCAGTTCTCAACACCTCTGTAAACACAGAAAAGATTGGTTGGCTAACTAAAATATCCCAGCTAAATATGTGAGCATATTTCAAAATTTTTTCTCAGTTCCCCACACATAATAGACAATGGACTGTTAGCTAGAAACCATAAGTCTGGATAAAATTTGGATTCAATAAGTTTAGATTGATCACACTGAAAAACAGTGGAATAGAAGGAGGGGAAAAAAGCAATCTATGGACTGTCTGGGCAAAAAGTGACCCTTTCATTTGCTAAAGTATTAGCATAGTGCCTGTGTGATATATTTGTCTATCTGGAATCACAGTGACAATAAAACTGATAACTGTGTGGTTTATAATGTAAGAATCTGGAAAGAGTACAAGATAGAGCTGTATAGGCAATCACTAACTCTCTTACATACTGGTTCCTTCTCAAACCCTTTGGGGAATTTCCTAATATATAACCTTACCAGTAAAGTATGCTATAATGTGATTTGGCCTTTCTCCAGCCTGAAACAAAGAAGCCATAGTTTTGCTTAGGTCTGTAGGTTAATCTTACTTCACTTTACTCCACAAAATTAATTCTGAAAACAGAAGAAATGAATTTTCCTGATCAGTTGTGCAAATATGATTAATAAAAGACATATTTTTCTGTTTAAACATCACAGTGCCTTAAATATCTCTCCTAGTAGCCTGGAGACAAACTTTCAGCAGCAGTGCACGATGTATATCTGAGTGGTTCTGAACCATTGCGGAGATCAAACTGTAATTGCATAATCCGAGTTCCCATGGAAAGCTGTTCAACATTATCTGCCAGCCTCTTGCTCTTTATGGTCAGCGTAGGATGGATGTGTCAGGAGAGGAATCAACATCACAGCCCTGAACTCTGCAAGAAAGAGAGCTCAGGAGCTGGGGGGGGAGATGGGAAGTAAAGAAAAAGAAGCTATTCAGTGGTAAAAGTAGTGTTACAGAAAACAGGAACTGAATTTCATTGAATAGCTGGGTCTTGTTAGAACTGCCTTTAGTATGTTTTTTCCTTCCATGTAATGTCTATGTGCACACAAAAAAATATGTTGCACAACAGGAGGTCATTGCCACAAGAAATGATGTGATTTCAGCCAGTAAAATGTCTCATTCTGTAGTATACACTTTAAATACTTACATATTGTACACTGCACTCTGCCATTGAGTTCTTATAAATGTATTTTGTTCAGGTCACATTTTAAAGGGCCACCTACTGTCTGTATCATTCAGAGTACCTGCAAAACAGCATCTGGAAGTCTGAGTAGAGACATTTAAGGACAAATTTTTCTAAAGTGGGTTGCACTTTAGTATGGGGCTGCATACACAGATGTCAAAGGTGAAGCAGAAATGCACCTCAAGAGTAAAAAAACCCAAGGAGAATAAGAAACCTTTCTAACAAAGGCTTCATTAGTATTCAGTGTTAAATGGCAGTGCTGTTGGGAAAAGAGCTTGGTCAATGGAACATAAAAGTGATTAGAATCATGGATTCTTGTAGGTTGGATGTTTAATAATTTCTGAAAGAGTGGAAAGGATTCAAACCACAGTTTGCTCATGTTTCTGCATATCATGCATATAGTGTTTTCTGCAGGAGAGGACAATGAAGATGGAAAATGTATCTTTGCCTCAAAGATAAATGAGATGGGGGAACGGTGTTTAGAAGAAAGGGTAAGAAATGTCCTGACGGTGGGCATTTTTTCAAGGTAGCTGCAGAGATTACGTATGCCTTATGTAAGGCATGATTGTTATTTTTCTTTTGGTGTAAAGCCTCAGTGTTGGCAGTTTTTCATCACAGATGATCTAATCTCTTTCCAGTCCAGGTTTTTCTCCCCTTAGCTCATTTGTCATATACTGTAAATATGACAAATAATGATACAGTTGAAACACTGAGAGCCCACAGAGGGCCCACATCATTCCTTATAATGGGTTCATCACACTCCTCTGCAGAAAATTGTTCAAGATCTTGTTAACTTGTGTTCAGCAGGTCATCTGTGTCTGACATTTTGCCCTGTGAATCCTGTTGCTTGGGAGAAGAAACTATTGCACTTTGTAAAGTACATAAACAGCTTCATTCTACCTCAGGCAAAATGCATCCACACCTATATAAGAGCTGCCTTTGAATTAGGATGCAGCCCATGGAGCCCAGTTCAGGCAGGAATGTTTAGAAGATGTTCTATACTGTTCATGTTTAAATAGGGTCATCAAGAATATCTGGTACAGATTAGATCTGCATATTCACCAAAAAAGAGTAAGATCCTGGGTTCAGATTCTTGCTTCAATAAAATGCTTTGATTTCAGTGAATTATTCCCCATTTTCCAGCAAAAAGCTCCCTGGTGTTGGTTATTAAATTCTATTCCTCAAAGCAATTCCTTCCTCCATTCCACATGCTCTTCATCCTTACCAGATTTAGATGGAGAAACATTTTCTTCCAGTTACCAAAACTCTGAGAGCAAAAAAGAGCACCTAGCACTTGGAAATATACTTTTCCTTGGGGATGGCAGAAGTAAGTAATAATTCTGTATTCAGTCTCATGGAAATAAATAAAGCAATGCCCAGGCACTTCCTTCAACAATGTGACATGTTTGTGTAATCAGTCCCATATAATGCAGCTCAGAGTTCTGACAATTTGAATGGGAATAAATGGATATTGTGAGGACCACTTCCATAAAAATCAGATGATTTCAGTGACACCATCTTGACATGAAGCCAGACCAAAATAGTCAGCCCAAATTCTGGCATAAGTTCACATGTCCATGCTGTCACAGTATCTCATGAATGGCTTTGCATTGTACCCACATCTTCCCCTTCAAAGCCCAAGGATAAGATTTTTTTTCTTCTACCAACTACATGCTAAACTCTTATAGTGGTTTAAATTCTTATACCATTTAAAGAGTTCAATGTGACACACCAGTTCAAATTACTTTAAGTATTCAAAGCAGATTTCAGTTTTAAAGTAGCCCAGAAGTCATTCTTAAAAAGGTTCCAAACCTTCTCCAGCTTCCTGTCTCATGGGCAAGCTTGTAATGGAATCCCAAACATCACCCATATTCACAGGAATTTAGGAATCTGTGCCTCTCAGTCTCACAATCCTGGTTACAGTCATAACTTCAAATGTCTTCAAGGCCAGAGCAGAAGACAGTGGCAGCAGAGGCAGTTTTCTAAAGCTGTCACATAGCCAATCCTCTCTCATTTGTAGCATCCTCTCCTCATTTGGAGCACGAATTTGACATCAAGAATATCTATCTTTTCCATAATTAGCTTAAACTTGAATAGAGTTTTCATATGAATAACACTTTGTGTGGTCAAAATGTTTTCAAGATTTTTTTTTTCCCAGTAAAGAAGTGGCTTTTTGACTGGCAAGAATTAAAGATCAAAAAGATCAAAAACTTAACAAAAAGCTCTTCAGTTTTTGATTGAGAGGAATCCAAATGTTAGGGGTGAGATCGGTGTATGTGCACAAGTGGGTGGTTTTTCAAATTTTCATGAAAAAAGAAGTCATAGCTAAACACATTCTTGTTAATACTATCTATTTGGTGGCTGAAATGTTATTAAAATATTTCCTGATCCTCCTATTTTCAGTAACATAGACAATTCCCCTTTCCACCAAACTTCTAAGATTTTTTGTGTTCAGTTTGATAATATTTAGAAAAATATCTTTTGCATTTTCACTGTTTTGATAAATATACATTTTTACAAAGATCATAGTAATAAATGATATGTAGTCATAAAATTCCATGTAGACTATTTTTTAAAGATAAGGAATTCTTGCCTGATTTCAGTCCATTTACTAGTGATAACTAGACTCTAATATGCATGAATGATTGACATCCATCTGAAGTTTTGCCAAGCTAATTATTTATATGATTTTTTCCATGAATGCATTTTTTTGGTATCAAAAAAGGTGTTAAATCCATCTGGTAACCTATTCTTTAGCTGAAGAAGATACTGCAACCCATTTCTTTTTCTGCCCACCTGCTCTCATAAAAAAATTATATGTGGGGACTGATTAATGTTTGAGATCTCATCCCTTTTGTCAGATACAGAAACCGGGTGAGAGATTCACAATTTTTTGAGAAACTGAGAACAAGGAAGCACAGGCAAGCAGGCTGGTGCATACAGAGTGTGAGCATAAAGGTGTCTTTGCATAGGGAATGATTTCAAATGTAAGAGGGGGAACATCATATAGATGGAAGTGAGCTTGCACCCCAGCATATCATTACCAAGACTTCCTTGTGAGTGTCACTGTTCAATTCTTGATCTGAATTCAACCCTTCTACCTTTAATAATTGTTCTAATCCAGTAGTATTTAAACAACTTGTGAAATATATAGAACACGTGGACATATACAAAGAACGTGCCCCCTTGCTTTGACTCCAAGGAGTCCAAGGTATATATTTTCCTAAATTAGATGACTCACTTAAGTGTCTAACTTAGGTGGAACAGACACATTCTGGAGTCCACGTGATAAGAATATACCACAGAATCATAGAATGGCCTGGGCTGGAAAAGAACTTAAAACTCATCTGATTCCAGCACTCTGTGCTATGGGCCAGGACACCTTGCACTAGACCAGAATGCTCAGAACCCCATCCAGTCTGGACTTCAACACTTTCAGGGATGAAGCACCCACAGCTTCTCTGGGAAACTTGTGTCAGTGCCTCACCACCCCCACAGCAAAGATTTTCTTCCTCATATCCTATCTAAATATATCCTCTTTCAGTTTAAAGACATTCTCCCTCATCCTATAACTGCCTTGCAGAAATTCCCTCTCCAGCTTTTTTGTAGGACCCCTTTAAGCACATTAATGTGCTCTAAGGTTTTCCTGAAGCCTTCTCTTCTCCAGGCTGAACAATCCAAACTGTCTCAGCACATCACAAAAATATGGGCATTTTGGTAGCATATTGCTGGGTAGGTGTCTCCAAGGTTTATGGAACACCGGTGCTCAGTTAACTGAACCGAACCTGGGAGGTTGATTGGACCATGGTATGTGGCAGTTTCAAGAATTGCTCTTTCTCATGGTGGTGTAATGATGGCTAAGGACTGGATTTTGAGTTAGACACATTTTTATTGAGCTGGATGACCATCTTTTTCCCCTTCCAACAGGATGTACATATGCCCATTTATCCCTTTCTCTTTGGCCTTGGAAAGGATGGGTTTACTGATATTTTGCCTGGTGTTCATAGCATGGACAAATGGCATTTTTCAAGCCTCAAAGAGTCACCTTAAAATGTTAGAAATAATTTTTCTGTGAGCATACAATTGTCTGTCTTGCATTCACTGTGACATTTTCTACCTTCATCTAAGAAATCCTCCAATTTGAAGAGGGGAATTGGACAAATTATATCCATACAGATAAAGAAAAGAAAAAAATCAATGTAGAGAATTCTGCTTCTCAGACGTCCAGGTGGTCTGTACTGTGTTCTTGTGCCATGCTGATTTCAAGGGTCATGCTAATTTTCTTGATTTTGAAAATTTTGGAGGAAATTGTTTTCTAAATCCAAGATTTTTAAAGACAATGCAAGTTGCCTTCCTCTGTAGAGACAGTGTAGTTCAGCTCCTGGGGATTCCCTATGTCTGTTGTGGATATTCAGTTTCTTGCAAAAGGAACAATTCAGACCAGAGTAGTGTCATGGATTATCCTCTTCTGTGTCAGTAACACGCAGTTCATTTTCTGCAACACAGAAATGCTTTAGCTTGTACAAAATCTATACTTTTAGAAGAAGTAAAAATTAGTGCCATACAAGATCAGATAATCTTGTAGTCCTTTTAGATTAATATAATGAAAGCATACAGGCAGCTTTAATAAGGACTCTAGCAGCAAGGTTAGGAGAACTGCTAAAGGTTATGAGCTAACTCTGAGATTGTGAAAATATAAACTGTATCTCAAAACTTTGCCAAAAATTTCATCAGGGATCACAACACAAGGATTCCAGACAAAATTTAACCTCTTTAAAAGCCACTCAGAACTATGGCAAATGTTTCATGTAACTTTTCCTTTGGGGATGATTTTACACTTTTATGAATAACCTATATGGATTTGGATCTTTCTGACTAGCTCCTGTCACTCATTACATGAGTGTTCAGTCTAGAGTCCATAAAGTGAAGTGCCTGTACACACAGATTGTTTCCATGAAAGACACTGAGGAAGAGAAGTTTCAAGATGCTAAGGTGCACTTTGAAAATTAGGGTTTCAGTCCTTCAGAACCAAGAAAATCCTTCTGTAACCTGACTATGCAGTGTACTTCTTAATAGTGTTGTAAGTGAAAAGAAAAAACTACTAAACTGCAGCTCAGTTTTTACAATAGGCTTGAGTTTGCCTTTTTCCTTGTGGAATATTCCTTTTTATTTCTAAAATAAGGTCCCCTGCCAAATCCAGATACAAGGTCCCTCTGATTTCTTCATGATCAGCCTCTAAACCCTGTTTTTATCCAGTCATGTCCTTCTACACTTCCTGAGCCTATTGATCTTCACCTACACACAGTGGCACTGGTATGCCCCTGATGCTGCAGCTGACAGGAGTTAAACCTTCTGGGGTGAATTAGCTTTGGCTTCAAGTTGGCAGGTAGTAGATAGAAAATAAATGGGTTTGGGACCTCTGGGGACATTACTGGTGCTGCTTTAAAGGAGCCAATGGAAAACAAATATGGCTAAATGAAAGAAAAGCTATTTACTTTCCTTCATCTAAGCTTTGCTTTCAGGCAGAAAACGAAGTGAGATTGGAGAAGGGGAGGAATCCAGGTCAGGAAATTATGCCCCCAGAGTCACACAAGATATGAAGTTGAGCCTGAGTATAATTTGGCTCCTGCGTTTAACTGCGTTAGGCCAATAAACCATTTTTATTACTACACACAAAGCAGAGTTGCCAGCCATCTCTACTTTTACCGAAGGTCATTAATTTCTTTTTAAAATATAATGCATTCCTCCCTGAAAAAAACTCTCATGAAACATAAATTTTAGGTTTAGAGAGATGTAGTTACAGATGAGCATTTAAAAATAATATCCACTATTATTCACTTTTTGGCACTATTTCATACAGCACTTCAACATATATTTTAAATGTTTAAATAAAGCCAAAGAATTAGTTTAGAAAGCCTCTTTTTTTTCAGCAGATGACTTTCCCTAAAGATTTCTAAGTCAACATTTGGAAAAATATGGGGTCATGTCAGCAAAATGTATGCTTTGTTTCAATAAATTCATTAGCAGGTGGGTCGTTTACTCTGATGCAAAGTGCCAAGTTATAGAGGTCAACGGATTTATAAGGTTCAAAGAGGAGAATTTACAGCCCCAAAGAGGGATGGCTGGCATGAGGAATTGCTCCCACAATTGTGAGCTGTTAGAGCCAGAGCAGACTCCTGACCAACAAAAGCTAGTCTGGCACCAAGAAACTTTCTTCGTGGAAGGTTTACTCCATAGCTGTAGTTCACATAAATTGTACAAGAGACTATTATAGCTATTATTATTTTTACCATTTATTTATATTGCAGAGGTACCCAGAGGCCCCACACAGGATTGTGTTCCAGCTGTGTTTTGGACTACATGCACACAAAGAAACAGTCTACCTTGAATGCAACTTGAAGTCATCATAAGTGATATATGAAGAGATAAAGGTAAGGTATAAAACTTAAACCAACCTTATAGTAAGATTTATACACATTATACATTTAAAGATCTGTCCCCACAGTTTGTTCTATTTTATGGAGTCTGTTCTAGGGAAAATATCTAATCGTGGAGGAGGTAGTTTTCTCCTCACTGCAGGGAGGGTTTTTCCTCACTTCAGAAGCAGCACAGGAGTCATGCACAGAAAAGCAAAGAATTGCCTTGAACACAACTGCAGGGCAATGGCAACTGTGTAAAACTTTTGCAAGGAAAAGAAAATCAATTTTTAAGGTTTGAGGTTTGGTCACAAGCCAAGAAACTAGATTTTGCTCAAGGTTTGCTGAGCTTTCCAAATCCTCTCACAATGCTAGGAGAGGTTTGCAGGGAAAGTAGGCTGACATATGGTTTACAATGGATTATGCATAGTTTTGATTCAGTTCTTAAGGTTTGAGATGAAATTCCTATTGGGCTTTGAGGTTTATTCAAATCAAAATGATGGGCTGTAAAGCCACCCAAGCCTGTTAAAATTATTCACAAGGATCTCTGCAAGATGAAATCAGATAGTTGCAAAATGGAGCCCTAAGACATTTTTTGACCATTGAGAACAATAGGAGTTTTGATCCTCACTTGATTTAGAGCAGCAATAGAGATAAATTTGGCCTTTAAAATTTATCACAAGTAGAAAATGCAAGAATCACCCAAAGAGTAAGGATTATGCAAAGGCCAGAAAAACATCTATTGGCAGCTGCAGTCAGCTCTGGACTTTCCACCAGCAGTGCAGTGATTTCCACTAAAGCATCAAAAGATTAAGGTGCCCTTCTACTGTCTTCAGACACTTGTTCCATTCAGAAATATGATGTTTATACTTCCCAAAGCTAAACTTTACCATAACCATAACAAATGAACTTTCACATGATGATTATTGGTCTGCCGTAATGAAAACTCCAATCCTGAAAAAAGGCAACTATATACTCACGTACAAAAAAAAAATAATATGTGTATATATATACATGTATATATACAAAAAAAAAATTTCAGGGTTTTCTTAAAATTCAGTTATCATCAATATAAATTAAATTGGTCAGCACATATTAAATTATTGACTGCTTAGAAATATATAAAAGTAGAATTATGAATGCTCTGAAAGTAAAATATGCTCACAACAGCCAGTTCATTTTTTTAATTTAAAGAAATTAAAATAAAAAATCCATTTAAAATCCTTTCCAGGTGAAAAAAAAATATTATTTATTCTGTCACATATTAGATGTGTTTGGTGCACTTTTGTTAAGTATCATGAATGTATCTCTCATGGGTTTCTTAAATGTGCAAAAATGAGTAGGTTTCTGACTGCAAACAATATATGGCATAAAATTTAAAAAAATATATATAGCAAGGAGATAGTTTTGCCATTTCATTTTCTCCGTGATTTATACAGCTATTATGTCACAATACAACTAAAAACTGCTCTTAGAGTCTGCTTTTTCTTAAAAAATCGCTATTATTCTTAAAAATCGCTATTATTCTGAGGTAGGAGATTCTGTATTAGCTGAATGCTGGAATAGTCCCCTGCCTCCCACTCTGTCTATTAAGAAAGCTCACACTTCATAAATAAATGCAGCCAATAAAAAAATAAAATCTCATATTTTTAAACTTATCAAAACCAGGCAAATACAGAAAAGTTACATTTTCTATTAACGCATGGGTTGTGAAGAAGTTTTTGACTAGAGCAGTGGTACAAAAGCACAGAGAACTTTGAAGGCAAAGCTTTGGTTTCACTGTGTAGCCTCTGCTGCAGACACCCCTCCCCAGGCCAGCTGGCTGCTTGCTGCCTCTCCCTTGGGGTGCCCATTCTGGCTACTGACACATCTGGCTCCCTCTCATCTTGTTCTGTTGGCTCTCCTGCCTTTCTTTCAGTGACTCTTCTTATTTGGTTAATTGCTTCCAATCAGCTAATCTCCTTTTTCCAACTGCAGCACAAACATATTTGTCACAGTAAAATAAATCTCAGCATGCTTCTGAACTATGTAAAAATTTAACTTGTATCATTCCATATACTTTGTGTTTCCCTAGGATTATTTTTTGCATGTGGCTGCCAATTGATTCAAAAGATAGGGCACAGTCAGCTGGGTTCCTTTATTTTCTTGCCACAGTTTCTTGGTATATTTCTGGTGCCCTCTAGAGAACCCTTAACGAAAATTAATGTAGAATGAAAAAGATTTCTTCAACAATGATTGCATTTCTATCTTACAGTTTTATCACAGGAGAAAACTGATTTCCTCATGAAATTTTGAAATAAAATTTTGAAGGTTTTATATTGGCTTTGCTTAGAGGTTGGGAAGTAGATTCCATCTTAAAAAAAAAAAAAGTTTCATCAGTAACAAGGGTAATGATGAAAAGAAACATGAAATAAGATGGAGAAAATTGCTCCAAAAGGGATGAGATGTAAAAATTCATTTTACATCAAATACAAGTCTTCAAGGCAAAATTTGGAATATGTCCACTAAGAAAGAACATAGAAGCAGGAGCAGTTCAAATAAACTATATTTAATTTAAAACCATTTTAAAGACAACAATTTTCATTTCCAGAAAATATAAGGGGTGATGGGCCTGTTTCCCCACACCATTAGGCCACAGGAGGTGTCTTAATGGGTTTGCAAAGCCCTAATTCACAAGTGTGTATTGCCACAGCCTTTTTCTTCACAGCCCCAATCCCAGTCAGAGCAACAGCAGCACGTGTGACCAGAGTGTAACCAGAGCTGAGCTTCCTGCACAGAGCAGGGTGGGTGCCTAAGACAATGTAATATCAGGGGCAATAAGGTGTTTAACAACTGTTTATGATACAGCTGTGAGAACATAGTAGCACCTGAGGTTTTTCCAAATGTCTCAGGCTGTTTCAAAGTGTGTGTGTGGGATGTGTAAGGCTCCATTTCTGAACATATTTCCCCTGTAACCTAAAACCTTGTTCCTCCCCCACCTCACTCCTCTTTTTTCTTACATCCTCTGAGTATAATTCAATTAAGAATAAGACATATTTTCCTGCTTGCTAAAGGGAAGCATGTGCTATTCGTTAAAAAATTGACTGGCACAAATGGGTGGCCCATAGATAAAATACCTCTTTATACGGCACTCTTTTTTTCAAATTAGACTTCCCCTCTTGTCCAAGTCTCTCTCCTACCCCCTTGTTTATCAATTTCTGCTTTATAGCTGTCTTTCCACATTTACATTGAAGTGGGATGCCAACCCAGAGTAGTAAGTGTTCCACATGGTTCAGTTTAGGTTCAGAAATGGACAATCATTCTGCCCACAAGCTTCTGGTTTATCTGTCAAGAATGACTTTCACTGTCAGAGCAAAGCCAAGGCAATGTGGAAAAAGTCTGAGGAACACAATGTTTATTTCCTCTGGCATCTCCTTCTCCAGCAGGTCCTGGGAGACCTTGATTGGAATTCCTACCACCTGCTTTCCTTCGTTCTCTGTCACTATCACATCTAACTCCTTTTGGGTGGCATAAGAACACAGCACTGAGAACAAAGCCTCTGTCTCATGTTTTGCTAGAAATGCACAGTCAAGTTTCTTCATTCAGCTCCTTCATGACATTAAAAAAAGCTTTGTGATAAACACATATCCTTTGATATCCCTCTGGTGGGTTGACCCTGGCTGGATGCCAGGTACCCACTAAAGCCACTCTGTCACTGACCTCCTCACCTGGGCAGGGCAGAGAAAATAGAACAAAGGCTCGTGGGTCAATGACTTAACTTCACTCCCAGTTTGTTGTATCTTCTTTCCCCCAGCAGTGCAGGAGATGAGGAACAGGAGCTGCTGTCAGTCCATCACACGTGGTCTCTGCCAATCTTTCCTTCTCAGGAGCCAAATCCTTCACACTCTTTCCCTTCTCCAGTGTGGGTCCCCCATAAGTTCCCAAGTCCTTCCAGAAAACCTGTTCTAGCATGTACTCCCCTCTTCATGAGGCCACAGGTCCTGCCAGTATCCTCCTGTATGGTCTCACATTCTCCTTTGGGCATCCCCCTGCCCCACAGGCTGCAGGTGGATCTCTGCTCTCCCATGGACCTCCATGGGCTGCAGGGGCGCAGCTGCCTCAGCCTGGGCTGCACCATGGGCTGCAGTAAAATCTCTGCTCCTGTACCTGGAACACCTTCCCCCACCTCCATCTGCACTGACCTGGCTATCTGCAGGGCTGCTCCTCTCAATAGTCTCACTTATCTCTTCCAACTGCTACTGTGCTGGATTTACCCCCCTCACAGCTATCCAAAAGGTGCCACCAGCCCTGCTGATGGGCTCACCCTTGGCCAGTGGTGGGTCCATCCTGGAGGTGGCTGGCATTGGCTCTGTTGAACATGGAGGGGCTTCTGGAAACTTCTCAAAGAAGCCATCCCTGTAGCCACTCTGCTACCAAAACCTTGCCATGCAAATGCAATACCATCTCATAGGAAATTCCTTGTCCTTTACACACAGGTTCCCACAGTCTAGAGTTTAAACCACAGTAAAGACAAGAAACACCACTGTTACCATTACCCTAGTAAAAGTTTCTGCTCACACAGACAGAAACTTTAAATCTCATGTGTAGTGAGCAAAGTAAAACTCATTTCAGAGTTAAAGAAGTTTAATTCATGAAAAGTTGAAGATTTCCTTACATAAAATGGTGTTAAAAGGAAGAAGAGCAAATGCCAGACTGTCTTAATTGGAGTTGGTCAGGACCTCATTAAATGAGTGGCTCTCCTTAGCCTCACAGCTAAAAGAAATGAAAATTTCCCTAACACAGCTGTGATGCTTGTTTGCAAGTAACAGAGCACTCCCTCTTCTGATCCCCAGTGCCCTGCAGTGGGGCATTCCCCAAATCTGGCCATGCTCCTTCACAGCAGGGTAAGCCTTCCCCAACAGAAGACTTTTCATTATCCTTTTAGCTTTCCAGTGCTAGTTAAAAAAAGAAAAATGAGGTAAGAAGAAAGAGCAGGTCTTTGGTAATGAAAAATTTGCAGCAGCCAAACCAAGTATGGTTTTCAGCTCTCTCTATTTAAGATATTTGAAACCTGTATTGCTTACTCAATGTATTGATTTTTAACAAACAAGTCTATTAATGGTATTGGATTCATGTTAAGCTGATCAACTTTTCCAAGGCCATCAGTGCTATTAAAGAAAGATGGAACAAAATTATAAATGCTCATCTTACAAAATATTTTGGCATTTTAATTTCTAATTTACAGCACACAATTTTATAAAAATATTTTATTTCTAATGAATTGCCAGTAGTTAATAATTTTAATACATACTTAGTAGTAAAAATAAAAAATATTGTTGGATTCAAGATATTTCTCTTGATTTTTTTTATTATTATTACTTTTTTGTATTTCATGACAGATAGTCATGTTCACTGTGGTGTTATACCAAAGTATTACAGTGTCTCTGGTCTCAGAGTAAAGTTGTTTATAAAATGTTCAATGCAAAACAGAAAAGAGCTATTTTAGCTACTTCACTGTTAAATGGCATTTAAGGTAAAAGTGACAAAATAATGAAATAATGTAAAAATAATGCCTATAAAATGAAAAATACTATTTCAAACACGAGTTTCACATATTTTTTTAAATCACATGTCATAAGAAATACGGGGAAACACAGTTCTCCATGCATGAAATGCCAAAAAAATTCATATTGTTAGGGCAACAACAAATCAAATATTTCAAATACTAATTTCCCAAGGACAGTTCTTCCACTGAAGAAATTCCAGTCAGGCATACATTGACTCACTTACCAGATGTACTTTTTCCTTTAGCACACATAAACCCATCCAGCCTACCTTCCAGACAATGAAATGACCAATTAGAGGAGAGAATCCTTGTGAAGAAATTCAGACCAGTTCAAAGCACGCAGCAGAGATACAGAGGAGCACCTTTCCTAAAACAGATGCTATAAGTGCAGAAACAGAAGAGGGCCATTTGTCAGCAAATTAAGAATCTTAAAAATAACTGCATATACATATACCTGTTGGCCTGAAGAAGAAATTGTATGCCTGAAACCTCTTTTTTTCTCCAGGTAGATGAGACAAGATAGTAAAGTATATGTTTCTTCCTACATTCCTTGACTGAGTAAAAGCAAGATTTTCACTATTCACAGATTCAGGAAACAAATGAATATATTGTTAAATTGCAGAAAACAATTAGTAAATAGAAAGCTTCTATGCCAAAAGCTTACTCTAAAACAACACAAAAAATTTTGAAGAGTGATCCTCTGCAGTCACTTTTTAGTCAAACCTGTGGACTGCCAGAGGAACAGCAAGTATAATTCAATGGTGTAAATATTCAGCAGTCTGACCCAGCAGGTTATTGGATTTCATACAGGACATGACTGACTGGTGAGCCCTTCTGCTGCGTGTCAGTGCCAGCAGCACGGCCCTCTCTCATCCCCTGCCTGGCATTCCTGCTCCACCAGCAGCTTTCATGGGCTCTCATTGCTGGGCTTCTTTTTGCTTTCAAGTCATTCCAGACCACAACAACAAAGCACAAGAATTAGAACTTGCTTTCTGTTAACATTTTGAAAATTCCTATTCCAGTCAATTTTTCTTGATTTTCTAACATTGAGATTCCATTAATGATCTGAACCAGAGAGATTATTGCAGGTGACTAAATCACATGAGATAGGAGAGATGCTTGCTCTCACTGTGGTTCTTTCCATAGTGTTTAAAATAACATATTTAGAGCAAGAGAGGTGTCATTACATTATACATATGCATCAGGAAGAAAAGATAACTAGACAAGTAGGGTCTAAACAGGATTGCATTATTGTACAAATTATTCTCATTACTTCTCATTCAGTATCTATAATGCTTCCTTGCAACACATGTGAAAATAATTTGAAATTGGGATGCGATACAGCTCATTGCTTTCTAAATCTTCAACTCCTGCTCATCTGCAACAAAAGTTATTATTTGATCAGCTTAGATGGGATTCACCTCTTTTCTCAAGCTTAAATGTCCTGTTACATGAAAATCCAATGTTTTTAATTCTAATCTAATCCTATAAAAAAAAAAGGCAGTGCATCTGAATTGAGCCAAAATGGCACATGCTATGATAAACACTCACCTAACACTTTTGCACAGCACCTTCCATCCCCAAGAAATCACCACTGATATATTCACTCAGGTTAATAATATTTAAATGAGTGTAACTCATAATATTTTTCACTGTAGTCAAAACTCTTAGAATAAGAAGACAAATATATTTGCTGTGCAAATTCTCTTATTGGCACACAGTTTTTGCTCAATCCTGTTCCTCTGAATGGAAAAAAATTAGCAGGCAACAGCTTCCTTGCTCAGAAATCCCCACTGTAGCCCCTGCAGCTTGCTCTGGGCCCTAAAAAGTTCTTGCTTCTCTTTTCTCTGAGGGCTGCACTCATATTCCTTCAACATCTCTGCATCCAAAACAGACAGTTCACTAAAAATTTCACAACCTCTCTGCATGTCACCCCTACAGCTGAGGAATCCCTGGTTAGACACACTTATGTCAAACTCTGCATGCCAAACAGCTTGGGTTTTGTCCAAACCTTTTTGAAAAATCAAATTATTTTTACTGTAAAACCTTAAGTTCTTCAGAATCCTGGAAACTGCAGAAAGGAGTCCTCTGCTAAGGCACATAGTTGGAGGTCAAATCACACGTACAAAGATATAGAAAAGTAAAATGACAGGCCCACAGTGCATGGAGCCAGTGCTTCAACCTGCTTTGGGAAGGTAAGGGAGGGTGAGGTGCTCAGAGGCACAGGACAGAGATTCAGAGAGAGTTCCAGGGGAGCTGAAATACCACACCAACCATCAATAACTGAGGGATGGTCACCAGTACCCTTTTGGTCTGCAGTTTTTCAATTCAGGGCCCAGCAGGTGCTTTACCTAAGAGCCACACACTTAGAGAGACATATAGAGTGCTGCAGAGATCCCAGTGCTGCCACTGCTGGGAAACTCAGAAACAACCTTTCCACAGTCTGGGCTGCAGACAGGGCTCTACCACTCAGAAACCCTGACACAGGTGAGTAGCGGGCAATGACAGTGGTGTCAGCATCCTGGAGCCAAAACCCCTTGATTTCCCATTCAAAAATGAGGCAGCACTGTAACAGAAAGCAGAGCTTTCCCAAACTCTCCCTGTCTTTGGCATGAGAGAATGGTTTGCTTAGCACACCCCCTCCACACCACAAGGACAATTAACTGAGGTTATAATTGTCTAGCAGAACAGAGCATCTTCCTCTAGTGAACCCACACTGCTAACAGGGCATCCTGAGCAATCGTGCATCTTCATCTCCAGTTCCTAAAGGTAACATTTTACTGTTTTCAACATAACAAAATTAATCCTTGATTTGATCCTGCTGTTTAAAGTCTTTGCCTGAAATTGCAAATGTACTGCTAATGCACCATGATTCAGGCAATGCAACAGTTTGCCAAGGCTGGAGGTGGATGCTAAAACTGGTGTCAACTAAAATTTTAGAATGAATGTCTTTCTATTGGACTTCTTGCAGGCAGACCCAGAAATTGAATCCAACTACCTCTGTTGCCTAACAGTGTCTGACAAAATAGTTATATAGATGACAGAGATATGAGGGTTAAATAAGAACACAATTATAGTTGCTTAGTACATGTGAGCAGCCCATGGTAAAAGTAAACCACTATATTAATGCTTTGTGGTGGACCAATTACTTCAGCCTTGATATATTTAATTGTGTTCCAGGCCAGGCTCTCAAATGATTTAACATTAGTGTAGCTCAATTATATTTATATTCAGTGAGTTATAACAGTATGTAACAGCTGAGGATCTGGTACAGTCTCCATGTCTCACAAATACAGTCACTGAAGGCTGCTTTTAGCCTTTTTTCTATTCCTATTTCCCTTATGAGTAACAGCAGAATTTTTGTCAATCACTTGAGAGACATTGCTTTTGGATGTGCTAATTTAATTCAGTGGGACAGACAGATCTATAGCAGCTGGCAGCAGACAAAGGATGGTCTGAAGGAGGTTTTCTAAAGTTAATGTTATTCTTGGTGGAGATAATTACAGACTTTAAAAAGCCAACCAATGAGCTGACAGAGCAGCAGTAAACTCTGCGCATCCGAGGGGGCAGGGGAGAGCAGCATTGTCTTCTGTCACAGCTCTGCATTCAGAGGTGTGTGACTCATGGGAAACCAGCCTGAGAAGGTTCAGTGGAGCCATCAGCTCCCTGCCAGAACTGAAATGCTCCACGAGAACAAATATGCCTGCTAGTGCTTCACTTCGGAAGAAAAGTAGGGGAAAATAATGAACTAAAACTTCTAACCCAGCACCAATACTGAGCTGCACATGACACAAGTTTTGATGGACAATGAATACTTCAAGAAGACAAAAATGGGAAATGTTTGAACAATATGCCATAAATGAAATTAAATAAAGTACAAAATGTTTTCTTAGGAGAGAGAAATACCTAAACAGTAAGTGAAAAACGGCAGAGTAGACAGGAAGACTGCAAACAAGTATTAACATGTTACAACCTTATTACTAAGTCAACCAGCTTATGCTGTTACAATAATTAAATTATTCTTGGTTGTACTGACTGGCATGTGATTTTTAATAAACAGAAGAGATAAACTGCTCCTTTGTGGAGAACATCTAGAGAACTGTGTCATCAATTGAACTTCCCACATTATGAAAGATCTAAAAACTTATACCTAGAGAAAAGAATGAGGAAAGCCTGAAAAATCCACTTAGTCCAGAAAATACAGTATGCACTCTTTTACTCCATGTCTTTTCTTGGCAGAACCACTAGGTTTCCCAGGTCAAAGCCTTTGTTTCCTCGCATCTCTACCTTCCCCATTGGTTTAATTTTTCACGAGGGGTTTTGGGTTTAGTTTTTTTCATACAAATAGTGTGTCAGCATTGCGCAAAAAGTAGGAATAGCTAGTTACAGGAAAAAACACCTGAAGCAGGATTTTTTTCTGAAATTATGTAGTTCTCCAAGACTGCACAGGGTAAAAGTTTTACAATATATATAAGGCTGTTTTAAAGATGATCAACTATAGATATTCCCACCAGACTTGGCTATTATCCAAATGGGTTAAGATTTAGTAAATAAGATACAGGATGTAAGATAAAATTCTGGCCTTAATGACAGATTAGCGCAGGAACATGTTGTACAGAATGGGTATGAAATCTTTGTTCTCTAAGGCTGGTTAAGCAATGTGAATTTGTAGTACATGTACATGCAATTTCATTTAGGTTATGCAGATGACTGATGCACGTGTGAGTCAGCCCCAGGGCAGAATGTGATGTAGGGGACATGTAAAGGCAGTTTAATCCATGTCATATAGGGGTCAAAGTCAGGCATCACAATGCTACACAGTGTAAATTAAAACTTTTGAATATCATAAACTACTGTGTAGTACCGTAGTTCATCTCTTATCTTAGTCTGTAGGTCAAGATTTCCCAGGGGTTTTTTGGTTTTTTGTTGTTGTTTTGTTGTCGTTGTTGTTGGGGGTTTTTTGTTTGTTTTTGTGGTTTTGTTTTTTGTTTGGGTTTTTTTTGGGGGGGGGATTTGTTTGTTTGTTTTGTTTTGTTGTTTTGTTTTCAAGAATAAAAGCAGTACTAGCAATGGCAAGAGGTTTCCACTACCAGTGGTGGCAGCAGCAGTCACTGACAGCCTGGGCCATCCCAACTTGAAAAGGCTCATAAATCACTAATGGTTCATATAACATAGTACCCCTTCATCTGGGCAGACAGATCTCAGGTAGCTCTGTTTGAGCCTGGAAAGATGGCCGGGAACATTTAGAAACAATAGGAATTGCTGCCCATGTAAAGCATTCTTTCTTCAGGCAATAAACAGTCAATCTCTCTTGCAAGGTAGTCAGAGCTTTGTGCTACTGACTGTACCATAATCTGGGTAAAGTACAAATGCACAAGTACAATGCAGTCCTGTCCATTTGTCATTTAAAACTTGACTTTCCTAGAGGAGATACAAAACCAGTGCATTAAAAAACCCCAGAAACATAGCAGATCATCCTCACAACCTGTGATTAGTGGTTCTGTTTCCAACCAGTTGCCAAAATGACTATCCAGCCACATATGTTATTTCTGTAAATGTTCGTCTCATGCTACTCTCACTTCAGTGAAATTAATCTAGAATCGAGCATAATAACCATGGCTAAAAATACTAACAATTTAATTCAAATACTCTGCAGAAAAAAGCCCCAAACCATTGTTAGAAGGTATAGTATAGCCTTGGAAGCTGAGGAGGTTCATATAGTTGCAATCCTAGCACTTGGAACAGGAGACTTGGATTCTACTTCAGAGTTATTCTGGTGCTAGGAAGACCCCTAATTAACAGTATGGGAATAATTTCTATTAATTGACAAGCTTTATAAAAATAGCCCTGCTTTCTAAAAGTTTCCAGTGTAGCTTTCTTTCACTTATTTTTAAATGGGAAATATTTCAATACACTACAAATTTCTGAGCTAGACTTTTTTAAGATATTGATGAGGTTTACAATATCATTGTGACTGTATCATTGTAATTAAAAATCAGCTATGCTCCCAGTTTCTGAGAATCTAGCAGTCCTACCAGTAGTAATAGCCAAAGTGGAATGGAATGAATGCGATCTCTCCACACTGGAGATGGTTTCACCAGAGCAAATGCTGCCTGGGGACAGGACTCTTTGTTCTACTTCAGCCTTATGCACCTGCAGAGTAAGCCAAATGTAACCAGCCGACCCACCTGAAGGGACTACAATTCTTCCATTGTAGAAATTAAGCACCCTGGATAACCTGGATCATTTTCAGGATCATTTACTGTTTAGTCAACCTGATAGCAACGTAAAGCTTTCCAAAGCAATCTTCTATTGGAATTTCCAGTAGCCTATTTGTTGAAAGGCAAACAATAAAAAAAACCAAAACAACCTCAAGCTATTTTATGTTCAGAGAGAAGAAAATTATTTTAAACATGGCACATTTATTGGCATAGGATCCTATATTATTACATCCATCTGTAGTAGAAGAAGTACCTTCTGCATTCACAGAGGAACCTAAATAGATTACCTGGCTGAAAAAAGTTTTATTTAAAACTCTGTAACTTCAAGTCATATTTTGAAAAACATTCTGATAAGGCCTCCATAAGCTGGAAGTTCACTTGATCAGTTTTCCAACTGATTAGATTGCTATCTGGGGTGAAAAATGACTTTTCTATAGTCTGTGATTTGACTCATTAATCTCAGATAGATATTGATGGCATAAACCATATCATATCACAATGAGAGGAGGTGATGCACCTACTTTGTGAATTAATTATGATCAAATATTATTTTGAACTTGCATGTGACATAATTTGCTGATCAATTTGTGTTTTAAATTGAGATTGCAAGCACACTTGCTGTAAGTATGATCACACTGAGTATGGATCACAGTTTGAACAACCAAAAATGAATATGAATATGAAAAGGTTCTTTTGTTTGCTGCAGTCTTTCAGACACAGCAAGTATCTGAAACACAGGAAAAAAATTGGCCCACAGGGACTCCTTACTGCCATGCTTAGACTTCTTCCAATGACTGGCTGAAAACAAGCTCAGCTATTTCTACATTGTACTTCTCCGTCTGAACTAACTAGAAGGGAGCTGTCTCAAGGCCCAGACAAATTAGACAGCCAAGTAGAAACTGTCTAGTAAGAGAAAGAAAGACAGGATGTTCCAGCCTTCTTCCTCCCTGATGCTATCCATTCTTGATGTTGTTGCAGCAGAATAGGGCAGAGTAACCAGGGGATGACAGTAGGGTTGTGAACAGCAGTAGGGAGCATCAGCAACCACCACTCCATATTCTGCCCTCTAAAAGCCCAGGAAACACCAAAGGTATATAAGAAAGAGTGAAGGAAGAAGGAAGAAAAATAATAAGAAAATGATTCCTGGTTCCAGGTAGAGTATGGTGAAGCTGGGCACCAGCTTCATAGGAGGAGGGATTTACTGCAGGATCTGCACCCTACACCTTCCTATGGAAGTCCTTTGCAGCCACACTTCAGGTGGGTCTCTAGGCTTTGCCTGTCTTCTAACCCTAGCTCTAAAACTAAGCCATGGCTTTTGCCACAGGTTTCTGTCAGTGGCTCAGACAGCAATCTTCTTCAGGGAGAGTTTATTTTGCAACCTAGCCCTTCCTTTGAGGATCCTGCTTGCTCCCACTGAGCAGGATCTTTTTCTCTGTTGTACCATAACAGCAGCCTTACCCCTATATTTTGACAACCCTCAGCTATATGGATCCAAGTGTCTCCATCCATCCATTGCCTTCCTGTACACTTCCTCTAAAATTTCAGCCATTCCCCCATAGACTTATTCCTCACTAGAAAACTATTCCATCATCCTCGACATCAAAGCTGAATCTTGCTTGAATAGCTGAGAAACCTCGAGACATTTCATGGTTATCTTTGATCTGTCTCTGAAAAATGCACCTGTCAGGATGTAAATGTGTACCTAGACATTTTGGAAGTTTGTTCCCATCTGCCTTGTAGTGGATGGAGAGAACCACGAATCATACTCATTGCAAATGTGAGACACTTCAGCTTTTCTTCAATTTATGGACAATTATTACTTATTTGTAGTCACATTTCTCATACTTTGTAAATTACAGGTTTACCTGTAAACTCCAAGGTGACACTCAGCTGACTGTGCAGCCTCTTCAAATCAAACCAATGTATTTTTGTGAGGAAGAATATTCACCTGAGAGGAGGTAGAGCCAGGAGAGAATCCCCATCTCTTGCCAAGAGCAAATTCTGACCTACCCAAAGTAACATGCTCTGTATATAAGTCTCATTGAATCCCAGAAGCTGACTTCCATGCCTTGCTTCTACACAAAAGGTGTGTGCATCTTAGATATTCGCAGTGTAGCAACCAGTCATGCCCCTGACTGAATGATTCTCTGATCCTCCCACTGTTCTGCCCTCATGATTCCCACCTGAGGAGCTGCAGCTGTCCCTGTCCATGGCAGGGGGGTTGGAACTGGATCGTCTTTAAGGGCCCTTCCAACCCAAACCATTTTGTGATTCTGTGACCAACAACATGAATGACATATACTTCTATATATGACTTCTATATATATATACTTCTTTATATGACTGATCACTGGCCTCTGATCACAATTTGATATGTTTTGGGATCTCTGAAGCCAAAGTTCCCCAGGTATACAGTGGTCTGACACCCTGAGTATTGGTACTAGCACTAAACCTGGAGTATCTCCTCATAAATTGATCCCTGCAAGCCACTCCTTTTGAAATAATAAATCCTCTTTCCCCCCTTTCATCCTATATACAAGGTGCCACTGTCTCAGGTAACAGAAAGGGACAGTGTTGTACATCTAATGCTACTCATTCCCCAGAATGACACAAGCTCAACAATTCTACATACATCTTTATAATATTCTTATAGTTGAATTGCTATGATAATTTATATGAACCTCCTCCTCAGAGGTGTTCTGTGAAACACTCTGCTGAATTCCTGCCTAATCTACAGGCTCCCAA
Source organism: Pycnonotus jocosus (assembly GCA_013400435.1). NCBI lineage: Eukaryota > Metazoa > Chordata > Aves > Passeriformes > Pycnonotidae > Pycnonotus > Pycnonotus jocosus. The sequence continues at coordinate 173,831 of VWYP01032778.1, read as the reverse complement.
AATCTAGGGGCTGTCTGTCTGCAGTCAAATGTTTGTACAATTAAAATAATGAATTACTTGTATTAAAGATAAATTTAAATTCATTAAGAAACTTACCTAAACTGAATTGTGGGGCAAGATTTTCCCCACTTACCCAGTTCTCTGTCTACAACCTGACCAGTCCACCACCAGCCTGCAGCATCTTTTTAGTTTTCTAAACTGTTCCTAAAATAAAACCAATTTATAGAATCTCAAGCTTACAAGCTAGCACAACCCTGCCAGGGTCTCTCTAGCCCTGTGTCTATCTCTTCTAATAAGCTATTCCTAAATGTTCTCTCCTGAAACAGAAGGATCATTAGTTTTCAGGTACTTATCATAAGGTTTCAAAGGGTACCTAAAAATAGGTCACACCGATAAGAGTTTCATTTGACAAATGTCAGGCTCTTCTAATATTTCCCTTTGTAAGACAAAGGGCAAGCCAACATTTTCACAGCTGTCAAGTAACTCTCTGCACTGAAACACAGTAGAATAAAACCTGACAGTGAACCATTGCTGCATCTGAGTCCTGGTTACATAAGGTAGTATAGGAAAATGAGTGTTTTTCAGATTAACTTTAATGTCAAGGCTGGTAGCATGAATGTAATTATGGCTGATATTTTTATGCTGCAGTCTGACAGATAGTTAGCAATAAATACATCACCTCATGCAGAAAATGAGCAGACTTTCAGTAATGGAAAATGGAGGGTGTCAAGTACTTGCACAACTTTTGTGCATTTGCTTTCTCCTGGGTTTTATTATTTCCTTGGAAATGCTTCAGATCACTGTTTTGGTTCTCAACCTCTTCACCTCACCTTTCAGAGAGGCTTTTGAGAGCAGTTCTGATTTCCATTACCTAGCGATGCTTGTGGCATCTATCTTTCAACCAAGAAAGTGAGACCTGTGATCTTCAGGACAAAAAAGCATTAATGAATCATCAAAAGGGAGGTGAACTTTAAGCTGTGTGACTACTGCCTACACTGCTGAACAGTGAAGCCAGCATGGCCATGGAACGGGCACAACAGTAGGGAGCTCCAGGCTGTGGGTGCTGGCTGCACAGATGGAGGGTGGCAGAGGAGTGCAAGTCAGAGAGAAACAGAGAATACAAGTGCTATAGGTGGGGTGTAAAAAAAAACCCCTTTGAGAGAATAAAAACGTCTTGTCTTCTCTTCCAAAGAAACATAACTCACGCTGATGGAGGAGAAATCTGCAGGGGCTGATGACACTAAGACATTCTTGCCATCTTTATTCTATATTATGACATTTACAGAAGATTGGAATGTATTAAAAAATTAGAGAACTGCTCTTTTCCCTGTAATTGTCCATCATTGGTTTTTAACCATGATAAGCTGACAAATTTATACCAGAGAAAATCAGTTCAGGGCAGCAAAACAAGAGGATCCAATACACTCCTCAACATTTCCTATCTTTATATTATGCACTTTATTTACCCACCTCTCACAGAATGAACATTTATATTTTTAAAAGTGCTCCCTATCACCATCAGTATTTAATTCAAGGACTCTTTTAGTAAAATGGCCAGCAGAAAAGACAGGATTTAAATCTTATGTTCATCGAACTCCAGAGGTTGTTTTAATCAAGCCATTTCACATGAATGCACTACATCTATCATTAGATGGGTTCCGTGTGGTGATTTTTATAATTTCTTCATTTAGTGATTGTGTAAACTTCTTCCTTCATACCCTCAGGAAATTAAATTTTAATATCATATTAAAGAATCAGCTTTCATTCTAGCATTCAGTACCAACCTATTCTAGATTATTTATCAATATAAATAATTGCTGAAGCAAATTTTAATTTCCAAAGAAGCATTTGCTAATTTTTCTGTAGAAAGAAGTCATTCAGCTAAAGGAAATTGTAGTCATTTACAGATTGATCTGGACAGTGATAAAATTATTAATGCACATCAAAAGAGCATTTGTATAAAATTTATTTAAATGAGCTACAATCTCAGAAGTATTTATAGTTATTCAGTTTCAACAAACAGCAAAAATCATCATGCCAGATCTTCAGAGGTTTCAGAATTGATGACATTGCCTTTCAGGACTATATCTACTAAAAGTATAGAATAGGGATATTCACTTCTGTATGAACAGTGGCTTAGAAATGAGAAATAATAGGATATTCTTATGGTTTCATAACATCAGTTATTGCTATGAGGTAGAAGAAACAGAACATTTTAAGCATCTAGTCTGCAGTGCCATCTTCTGTGCTTTAATGCAACATAACTATTGATTTCCACTTCCCCTTGTTAATAAATTATTACTATCTGTGGCAAGTCACCTTCTCTCAGTGTTAATGCTGGTTTGGGGTCTTCATTTCAGATGTTTTTAGACCTCTGTGTCATTAGTAGCAACAAGTGTGCTGCAAGTTTTCTCCTGTGTGACTCAATGTAGAACAAGTTATACTATCTCAAGAAAGTAATGTTGATGATTTGATCTCTGACTAAAACCTTCCATGCTGTTCAACACACTCCTCTTGAAATCAACCAATTATTTCATCAGTTTTGGAGGATTGCAGTAGCTTATGGCATGTGAGCATCCCACCCCACATGGGCAGTTCATCCTATCAGAAGTCCTGCATGGAGGCCTCTGCTGTAGTGTTAATTATCCATTAGGGTGCTAACATTACCCTAGAATTGTAGATTCACAATGTTTCACAGCAGTATTCAGCAACAACGTAGAGTCAGATGTTATATATATAGGCTAGAATGATAATTGTGACTTTCAAAATTATTTTCACAGCCTTGGGTTTGTACCTAAGCCACTGCACCAAAAGGTAAAATTTACTGAGAAGTATGGATGCTCAGACATAACAGAACTCTATTTCAAAGTAGAAAAGGAAACTCAGAAAGGAAATGGAAAATCCAGGCACATGCAACGGATCCTGGGTTTGAAAGCAAAGTAGCTGCATCTTGGCAGCAGGAAAAATATGAGACTCATATTTAGACTTGACTCTAAATATGTTTGAAGATGTACATGATGAGCAAATTCTTTCCATGATCTGGTTTTAGACATTTTCAGCACTAAGCCAAGCTGGATGGGCATAATGGAGAGCAAAGTACTTGACCCAGATGCCTAATTTTCAGCTCTGTGCAACATATATGGAAATAAATTTGTTTGTTTCCAAATTTCAGCAACTGTGTTTGGAAATGATTATTATGGATTCCACATAAGAATGGATACACTGCAAGGAAATTATAAGAACTTGGTGATGAAGAAGAAATTGGATACAACTGACATTGTCACAATTTATGTTGAGATGCATCATATAAATGGCACATGAAACTCACACAATTTTTTTTTCTAATGGTATAATGAATAATGGGATTACAGAAGATGAACTCTCCATTAAAAGTACTGTTATGTGTTTGAGTGTCATTTGTGATTCAAAACCCAGGAATCATGTAGGCACATAGATCAATGTTCTACTTAACATATCTTACAAAGAGAACCTGCCACTGACTTAACTGGCCTCTGAATTATGAGAATGTGTTTCTTCCTAAGTATCTGCTGATTATCTGCAAGAAAATCAAGCTGTTACAGGAAGTCGAAATTGAGAAATGCAGACTGATGATTCCATATCGCTGGTGGTAAAACTTCTAAACAATCCCTAGAAATAGGCATGATGATTTTATAGAGCACAAGGAATTACAGAAAGAGAAAAGAATTATAATTTTGGACTTAATTCTGCCAGATAATGCAGAATAATCATGGTATTGGGAGTTAGCAGTTGCCTAGAAACTGCAAAACATGACCTTGTATTCAATAAGACCAAACACTGCCCCAAACATGGATATATAAAGAAAATGCATAATACTCCATACTAGTTTATATTCAAAATCTGAATAAACTAATGAAAATACTGATTATAAGGAAAAATGTTGACAGGCAAAGAAATTAATAAAACCCGTGGAGTTTCCAAGTGTCACTGTAAAGAATGGGAATGACTTTAGCTAGAATCTTGTCTTCATTCACTGGCAAGAACAAAAGTACAACATTTTAAGGAAAATATGTGGAAAAAAATGAAATGGTGAACAAAATAGAAGCTATGAATTGCCAAAAGTAGCTTAGAGCAGCAGTTATAGAGACTATCAGAATTAAAGACATTCTAAAAAAATATTGAAAGTGTATTGGAAACAAAATAAATTATAGAAAGTTCTATTAACAAATGCAGACTGTAAAATTGTCAGTGATGACATGGAAAGAACAGAAGTTTTTAATAAATACTGTGTCTCTATATATGGAAAGAAGCAGAGTGCTGCATTCATACCATATGAGGACCCAGGCAATTTCTAGGCTATTAATAAACCTTAGGAAGAAGTTAGACAACATCTACTTAGGACAAATATTTTTGAATAAGGAGGCCTAAAACATTTGCATCAAAAGGTCCTAAAAATGTTGGCTAAGAAAATTTGTGGCTCATTGATATTAAATTATAATAAAGATTGCATATATATCTGTGCATACCTACATTCATAAAATGCTAGGAAGCCTCAAAATATCTAAGACAATTATAACATATAGTAAACTCACACAATATAACTAAAACCTGATTAATTGGTTGGTCTTAAGCCTCAGCAGAAATCTTAAAGTTAGGACAGAGGATTTAACAACTTAAACTGTGTGAAAAAGAAAAACAAACCCTCTTTCTGATTTATCCAACTTTGACAGTATTAAAACTTTGGTTGATAGAGGCCATGTGCAGAGATTACATCCTTGCTTATCCCTAATTGCCAGTGAGTCAGTAATGCCCCATCTTACCCCACTGGAGTACTGGAGCTGCAGGAACGTACCTGCACAGCTGCACAGCCCTGCTGATCCGCTTCCCTGCAGAAAGAACAACCAGCCAAGGTACAGCCCACTCTGCCTTTGCTCCCTGAGGCCAGCTGGCTCACCGCTGGATTGAGGAGGGCCTCACCCCACCACACCACATCAGCACTCACTGAGGTTTTGTAGCCATTTTGGAGTGTGTGTCACTCAGTCAAAATATTAACATGATGCAGAACAACACCAGTAACACCTACTAAATTAATTAATATTTCATTGGTTTAGCATTAATTGTTGACAAGTGTCAGCACACAGTTGCTGGCAAGAAATAGCCATCAAAGGCTTTTCAGTTCACCAAGGCTCCACCTGGAGTGTGGAGGACATTAAGGATCCTCTTCACTAAAGGTCTCAAAGACACTGAAATAGTTGGTTACAAAAATACATTGAAAATTTACATATATTTTTTCAAATTTCAGTAAATGTGATGGCAAGATGCTAAAGTTAGAGCTAACTGAATTTCTTGGGGAATTGTCTTCATAACTATTTTCTTTTTTTTTAAGAGAAATCAAAGTCATAAAGCAACAGGGAAAAGAACTCACATGTACAGAATAAGGGGTTCCAACCAGATATCTCGTGAGAAAGTATTTGAGATTAACAATCCAATGCAAATTCTCCTTAAAATGTTACCATAAATAGATTACATGACTCATGAAAAAATAGAAATTATGAACACTTTATTTCTGTGAGTGAGATATTTAAACTCTGCAAACACAGTGTGTGGAGTAAAACTGGTAGTAGATACAATCAGTAGATGAAATAATCTCATATTCAGAATCACACAGATTATGAATCACAAGATTTTAAAGTTGAAGAGTGTTCAAAGAAACTATGAATATTTTTTGAGAACTGTAGAAACAGTGACCTATTGAAAGATTCAAGTAAAGAAGACCAAGAAAATACTTGAGGAAGTAACTTTAGAAGGCAATTATGAATGTTACCTTAATTGTAACAAAGAAAGATGTAAAAGAATTGCTGTTGTAAAGTTAAGTTAGGGAAATTGAAATTTCAGGTTGAAGAGTAGTTAATAAAAATTAGGATGGATAACAGGCCAACCATTGTGATGGATTTTTAAATATTTTAATATTTTAATATTTAAAATAGTTTTTAATATTTTAATTTTTAATATTTTTTATTAAATATATGATGTCATTAAAAAAAAAATAAAAGGCAAACTAAAAAACGCAAACAAATTATGTGAGGAAAACTGCCAGTAGCAGTTCAAAATACTTGATCTGATGGCTCACTCTGGCCTTAAATCTTTGCAAGCACATGAAATTATTCACTGATTCTCAGGGCTTACATAACAGCAACCATCAGTAAAAAGCTTTCTTTCCAGCTGGCTAAAAGAGTATTTCCTGGAAGGCAGTGACCTGGCCTCAGTTATTCATGCTTTTGTCATTTCTCATTTAGACTGCAGTGATTCAGCGCTCGGTATAAATGGTCATACTGTTTCAGTGCTTACAGAAATTCAGCTCTTAAAGAGGGCTACATCTCATTTCAACAGTGCAGTCCACTGGCAACATGGCAGATATATCTGCCAGGCTTTTTCTTACCTTTCCATAGACTACCTAAAGAAGTAGTATGGTGTATCCTTTCCTTAGGATACGCACAGCTGAAGCTCAAAAATGAAAAAAAGATCTTCATAAAGTTTTATGATGAAAATCAGTTTTCTCTAATATAATGGTCTCCCTACCCCTTGCCCATAACTATATCTAATTGACATTTTACAGGCCAGACCAAGCTGCTTCTGTACATGCTCCTACTCTGTAAAGACTGCAGCCCATTGTGATTCACCTTATTATTATGTTTGGACATTGTTGCATTTACATTTGTAGAATGGTTTAAGCTGGAAGATACCTGAGAAGGTCATCTAGTGTGACTTCAAGTCAAAGTTTACACGGGTTCAAATTTATGTCCATGGCTCACCTCTTGTCCAGCCAGATTTTGTGTCTCTCCAAAGACAAATATTTCAAAACCATTCTGTGCTACCTAGTTGAGTCTTTGACCACTCATGGTGACTTTTTTATCACTAGATAGTATTTAACTCTGAAATTTTTAACTACTGAGTCTCATCCTTTCATTGTATAAGCCTCTGAGAAATCTGACTCCATCTTCTCTGTACCCACCCAATTAGTTTAGCTAAACACAACACTGTTACATTTTCCCCATAGTCTTCTCTATGTGGGTCAAACCCAGCCTCCTCACCCTCTTGATCCTTCATCATCTTATGATAGGCAGCCCCAAACTAGACAAAGTAATTCAGGTGCAAGCTCATAAATGCTGGAGAGATAACAGAGAATAATCACCTTCCTGGACTGGCTGCTTGTGTTCTCTGTAGTGCAGCCAATGCACTGTCCGCCCTAAGTTCTACAACACTCACCCTTGACTTAGGTTCCACTTCTTGCCCACAGCTCCTTTCCTACAAAATTTCTTTATCTAATGTATCCCATCTGATCCGGAGTATCCCACTGATAGCTGGTCTCAATTTATTATGCAGGCAATTCTGTGTCGGAGTCAAGTTTTCTTGGGAAGGGAGTAATCCGAGATGATGGCATTTAGGGCCAAAGTCTAGGCTTCTATAAACCTAACTGCTTTATTCAGCATGTGAAGCATAAGCCTCAAACTATTCATTACACAAGTGTTAAGAAGCATGAATGCTAAGAGACAATCAAAAAGCCCTCAAAACACCTCCTCACTAAGAAACTTCCTCTTTCTCCCCCTTCCACTAAAAAAAAAAAAATAAATTACTTAACAAAACAAGACTCTGAACACACTTTCCCTGGTGCACAGAGACTATAAATATAAACTGCTCAGAACAGATGTTCAAAGGCTGACAGCCATGTTTTTCACTGCATTGGAAAATATATGAATACTTTAGTGCTGAGCCCAGAGTAACAAAGAAAATGAGAAGGAAAGAGTATTCTTGCTACTTACCTTTTTTTTTCTGTTTGGCAAATTACATTATTACAAAGCTATAAAAGTATGATGATCGTTATGACAAATGATCTAAATATGACTAATGTTATCAGCCAGATTATGAAAAAAGCTTATTCTCAGAGTGTTACAGTTAAGGGCAAAAAGCACAACAGGATCTGTCATTCTGAGTAAAACAATCCATAAAACCTCATTCAGTAATTTCCATGTTCAGTGCCAGATATATGCAACTTGAATTAGCATGTGTGTTTGGACATGTGCCACCTTACTTGACAACATGAAGAAAGAAAAAATCTACATGTCCATTGGCAAGCTGCCCTGATAGTTAAGCACATTCTTGATTTAAAAATATGCACATTATTTTCAGCCTAAATTACTTTACCTTTAATTTTCATCTGTTTAGAGTACATTTTACTGTCTGTGACTGCAGGGTCAAACAGCCTCCTACTGACTGATACCCTATCCTCGTGGAGGCACTTTGTAATTAATTGCCTCTTAAATACCTCTTGTGCAAGCTAAATAAATGGAGGGATTTTTACCATAAAATATTTTTGTAAGTCTTTTATTGAGAACATGAATTGCCTTTAAAAATATATTTTCTTTACAGCAATGAATTTAAAGCAAGATATAACAGCAATATATTATAGTCATCAACATTTTGCTTAGCTCCTGTTATTTTATTACCTCAGGACCTTTTGTTAAAACTTTCTCATCCAAGGATGATACTAACAAAACCAACAAAATTTTAAAAAATAGTAATAACAATCCTCCCTACCCCCTCAAAACCCAAATAGACATCCCAACCAAACAAACAAAAAAAAGCCAGTTCTCACTGTGCTGCTAGAGTTGCCATGTTCTCCAGATGCACTGAAAAAGATGCATGTACACCACCCCTTTAGGGTGTTACAGCACAACTTCATTCACATGATCCAGTTGAATCTCACAGTGCTGTAGAAATCACCAATACTTTTAATTTTTGGGGAGATTAAGAAATTGAGATATTCTCCATACCCTTGTTACATTGTCCCCAGCATCTGGACTTGAGAGCCTTCTGATGGTGACCAAAAGGGTCACAATAATTGTTCACATTGTTAAAGCTTTGACAGTCACAGAATCACAGAATAGCTTGGGCTGGAAGAGACTTTTAAGATTATTTAATTTCACCTTTTTGCTGTGGGCAGGGATGTCTTCCACTAGACCAGACTGCTCAGAGCCACATCCAACCTGTCCTCAAACACCTCCAGGGATGGGGCATCCACAGATTCTCTGGGCAGCCTGTGCCATTGCCTCACTACTCTCACAGTAAAGAATTTCTTTCCAGTATCTAACCTAAACCTAGTCTCTCTCAGTTGGAAGCCATTCCCCCTTGTCCTGGCACTATATGCCCTTGTAAATAGTGTCTCTTCATTTGTTGCATCCTTCTTTCAGGTACCGCCTATGGATGAGGCAGGCCTAGGGATGCAGCCGCAGACCATGACACGTACAAGCTACTGAAGACATCATGGAGTTAAACAGTAACACAGCAGGCATAAAAACAACCATGGAGCCACATTCAGATAGATCTAGTATTTCTTGACATTAGTGGGAACATTTCCACTGGTTTCAGTGAGTATAGAATTGCCAAAAACCAATAGATTTTTTGTGGTTGTTTTTGCATTTCAACAAGATGGATTTAAATTCATTAACATTCCAAATGAGATCAATAATGAATAGTTCGGTAATAATTACCAGGACTCCACAGAAAACTCTGTAAATTATGTCATGAGCTATACACTGCATGTGCCAATTTTCCATAAACAAGGGATTATTGCACTCTCTGTTTTCTAACAATAAGCACGTTTGGTAATTGTGACTAGAACTATACATTATTCATCTGAATTTAAATCTGTGCTCGTTTCTCCCTTTGCCCAAGTTGTCCTTCCATTCCAATAACAGGTCTCCAAGAAACAGATTCAACTGAGGTTTCCTCCAAGGCAAAGATGTTCTCCTGAATATCTGAATTTGAGCTGAAAATTCATGCTCTAATAAATTTGCCAAGGTTAAATGTGATCTACCAATACCTAAACCAAGTTACTGCAAGACAACTGGGCTGCAGTCTAGAAGAATTTTGTTGCATATCTCATAGTGCTGATGTGTTTATACTAAGGTTCGAACTCCTAGAGTAAAGTGACTATCTAAAAATCTCCTTTAAATAAACAAAACTTAATAAATTATTGGACTTTCTGGAGTGCTTCAAATCTAAGGGTAAAAAAGACCACAGTAAAGACTTTTTATTTGAAATATTACTTATCATCCCATTTAATTAATACACAATCCTAGTTACAATATTTGTCTGCATTGTAAATCAAAATCAATGGTTAAGTCAGAAATCAGAAGTGAAATGGAAGATATTTTTAGAAAGATACTTTTAAATTGTGTAGAGAAATTGCCAGTTGTGAATTTATTGGAGTGTTTTACTTGGTGAACACTGAACTCTCAGCAGTTAGTAAAACACGGAAGGAATTTATTGTTAAACAGAATTAAAAATTCATGTTTACAGAAGTTGTAACTGAATTTCCAAAATAATTACACAGAACTATAAACTTAACTGTAGTCAAAATTTAAACTGGTTGTTTGAGTCTAACTGTGGAAGATTATTCAACATATTCCCTCACAAATTAGCTTTAAAAATTCATATGCTGGCCAATTGTTTTAATATACCAATACCATGGAGCTGAAAACTGAAAGGACTCATTCAGTCAACTTAACCCAGACAGGTTTTGCAAGTACCAAGCTCAACTGTATAATCCTAGCCATGACTGTATCATTTTGAACCCAATATTTACCTTCTGTCCACTACTCCAAATGGAAATCTGCTTCAAAAGAGCATTTATTTTGGCAGAGAGTAGAAAAAAAATTCTTATAATTTTCACCTTTTGTGAAAATTATGTTTATGGCCACTACCTGAACTTACTTGTTCTTATTCCAATACCATTCTTCACTGAGAATACATCTTTTACTTCTCTGATATGCATTAGTTTTAGGCAAACCTCTTGTGAACTTAAACCATCCAAGTTCCTTTACTCTTTTCTTTTAAATTAAATTCTGAAATTCCTTGGTCATCCTGGTATCTCTCATCTGCAGGGTCTCTGAATGTGACTCTCCCGACTGTAACCATCAGAAGCATTTAATTTAAGTCAATGAATGAATGAATTTCCCTGATCTGGCCACATCTGTATTGGTAAATAAGCTGTATGTGAGGGACATCAGTTGATGTGGCATGGCTCACTTCTGCACAGACTAACACTCCCTTGGCTTTCAGTGCTGTCCTGAGAATCATTCCCAGGCCGTGTCCATCCCTGAGCTGTGCTCTGGCATTGCCTGCAAAGGGCCAATTGGCCTAAACCAAAACCAGGCAAGGGCTGCCAAAAGCAGTTTAAAGTAGGAATGATCGTGCACCACTGATTGGCCCATGTCTAGGTCCTGTTTAATTTGTTTGCATAATTGCAGTATATGATGAATACTGCACTGGTAAAAATGCTTCTCAGTTTTTCCTGGAATTACTTTTCCCAACATATCCTAGACCTCACTTTCCATGCCTGACCCTCATAGATCACATCCTCCCTGAAGTCATCTGCTGTACTTGCATTTTTCTCCATCTAACTACAGTAATCTTCCAGGATTTTACTAAGGCAAAATATCTGGGGTTTTCCAACACTGACATTTACAAATTTGTTCAATTCTCCAAGGGGTCTTCAAGATTTTCAAGACCAAAAATATTACATGTCTACACTGTAAGCTAGTAAATCAGACAAATTGTAATACACATGGAACAAAGAAATTAACAACATAATATAATGAAAAAGGCAGTTTCTGCATGTAAAAGATTACAGTATTTACTTGCTAAGAGAGTACACATGAGTTACCAAAATAAACAGAAACATTGGAGTTTTTTTCTGGTACTACTATTCACTGATAGTCCTATGACAATAAATTCCTCCATTTCCTAAATCTCATTCCAAGGTTGCATCTGTTAATAGAACACCATGAGAGATTTCATATGAATCTGTTAAAACAATACCCAGAAAATTTTCGTGTGCATTATATGGCATTAAAATCTCAGTCTATGCATGTTTATCTAGCTTTCATTCGGAGACTACATGTGAACACTGATATTCCTCATCCCCAGGAAGTATATAACCAAATCAGCTTTAGTACTCCCTTCACTCAAACCTTTGATAAAAACCCCAAAGCATTCTGGTCAAATTCAAATGCAATACAAATAAAAGCAACGCAGGCTTTGACTTTTTATTTCTTAAATGTGTTATCTCTAAGCCACCAGAGGAAGCTTATTGAGGCTATGAATAGTTGAAATAAGTGATTGATAATGAAGAGGAGGAAAAGTTAATTAAAGATTTAAAATGAGAATTTTGATACCCTATGTGTTCAAACAAAGTGCCTTTCTTAGATCCTGCAAAGCCTTACCCATATGCTAATTTCATGGAAATGAGGTTTATTATACTCTGTGGATTTTTCATTAAACAAGCAGAGACATAACCATATATACTCTTCTCGTCCTACCCCAAGCTCTCACACATTCTGTGAAAGGTGTGATAGCTTTCTTTTTATCAGTTTTTATCCCTTGTCGACTTGTCTTTGTTGAATCAACATAAAAGAGCCCATTCCACAAACCGTGTAAGATGGATCCCCAGCCTGCCTGATCTCAGCAATTCTTATGATTTACTCCCGCTCTGCTCATTTCCACTGGTCTGTAAATTACAAACTTTCCACACATAAACTGCTTGTTTGGAATGGGGTCTGGCTCAGACTAACCATTAAACCATGCCAGGCACTGGGCTAAGATCTTGAGTTCAAAACTATCCAATTCCCAAGGCTGCTATTTTGCACACATCTTCAGCCTGTATCCACACTTCAGATTCAGAAGATTTTGTCAGATCTTTCTCTGGGCTCTTTTCCTCAAGAAACTGCCTCCTCTTTTCTCCTTCAGGCCCAGAGTGCATCAACCAGGACAGGAATATGCAGACAGCTCTTTTTTTTTCCCCCTCCTAACCACAGCTTTTTTAACAGTGTCTATCACGTGCTGTATTTATGCATGTAGTCCTTTCACTAAAGGGGAAAAAGAGCCAGCTCAGGTTTTAGTTATCAGGAATAAACCCCATCTCAAGCCCATCCACAGACCTCAGAAAGTTAAATTAAACTCCCTGGAAAATTCTTCTAGTTTTAGTGGTGATTACAATTGCTTGGGTAACACCTTCATATTATTTTCTGAAGCAGCCTTCTATTCATAGCTATAAATAATACCATGTCTCTGAACACACTTTACAGCTGAAAACAAAAAAATACTGCTCAGATTCTCCAGCCTTCTCTGCTGCCTTTACTCTCTCTAATCTTTGCCCAAAAGGTTAATATGTAGCTGACTTTTTTACACATGCTTGGTCATCCAACGCTTAGATCTCACCAACATCTCAGGGAAGGTTAAATTCTGAATATCCCACATCAATGTCACTCAACAAAATTACATTGGTAAAGCATATATTGTTAGCTAAATAAAATCATGATAATTTTTTTCTTTTAAGCAGAGAAGTGTGGACAACCAGTTCTGATGTAGATATTCTGCATGGTTAAGGAAGACTAGAGAACCACTTATGCTGCTTATCATTTGTTCAACAATGCTAGAGGCTGACTAAGTTTCTTTTGAAATCTGAGGAAATCATTCCACTTGTTCCAGCCACGGTCTATAAAGATATATATTTCTTACATATATTGTATATTTAATATATTGTACATATGTATAATACATATGTATATGTATTATATTTCATAAATTGTATATTATTTCTGTGTATTTTTTGTTTTCCTCATTTTACCAACAGGTATAGCAGGACACAAAGGACTCAATTACATTTTTCAGTTATACCTAGCATGACATGTATAGATAGATACATAGGTAGATAGATAGGATATAATTACCCTAAATGTAACTTAATATCTATCATATATCATTTGTAGTGTCCTACATATCCTCCAGCTGCTGGTTGAGAAGTATTTCCTGGATCTATCTGTGTTTCTGCCATATGTGCAAAGCACATATATATCTTCTATATCCCAAGGCTTCTGAAGAAACCTAGACATTTATGTCTAGGCACCTTACTCAAGCTCAAAGTGTTGTAATACAGGCATATAACTCTCTTGGAGAATTCTGTGGTTAAAAATGCTCATTAAACAACAATACAACTATTTTTTCATGCTGCTTCTTTCCACCAATCTCGGTCTCTCTAAAAATTATGTAAAAAAGGCAAATTGCAGGAATTCAATAATTCCTTGATATTAGAGATTTTCCTCCTCTTTTTTGTGCTCTTCATCAGATATTTTATAATTAAGGAATTTGTTTTTTCAGTTCAGGTAATGTGTTGAATTTTAGAGGACTTTTGTGGTCGAGACACCTCTTATATATCCTGTAGTGATATCCTAGCAGGTTGGAGATTGGAGATTTTTCTAACCAAGACATTTAGTATCTTGCTATATGTGAACTGGTGATGTGTGTTCTTTCCAGTGTTATTCTTATATTTAAAAAAAATCCCATGTGGGCTTTTTTTATTATTTCCGTAAGAAATAAACATTTTAATACAACTATTGTTCAGTTTTATTTGCTCTGAAACTTAAAAGATTCTCTGTACATGCATCTTGAAGCATGGAAGGAGTAAGTTGTAGCACTGTAAGCAAAGATAAATTTTCAACAGTAAGAATGAAATGTGAGACCTCTGGATCCAAACACACATATTTCTACTGACAATGCAAAGGGGCTCCATTCCACAGCAAGGGGCTGTGGCAAGGTCATCAACTTCTCTTCACAAAAAAGAGGGGTACAATGCTGCCTTTAAATTATTTTAAAAAAGCAAAAAACTTCATTTTTTACTGCTGAAGTGCACTTATTTTGATCTTATCTCTTAGAACCAAAAAATGTGACTACTTTTAGTAACATCATAGCGAAAGCTTTACATATTCTACTGAGTTCAGAAATTTCCTTTGTAACTATATTGATTTAAATTACAGTGGGATGCATAGAAAACTAATGAAGAAGCAACACTTGGCTTCCCAGAACAAATAATTATGCCAGCTCTTCAAAAATAATGGGCAAAATTATTAACCTTAAGTACATGGCATCCTATCTACTAATAAGATATATGTTTATTTTTCCAAGTTTAGAACTTGGAAACGTAAAGGCTAATGAATAGTTAAAGGACTCTTTAGAAGAAAAGAAAGGATCTTCCTCAGACTAGGACTAGGGAAACAGACTGAAAGGTTAAACAAAGGAAGAAAGAAACAGATTCTATAGAAAAAATCTAAGACGTTGGTGCCTTTCTAGAACAAGGGCATAGCAAGCTGTAGTGAAAAGCCTCATATGAATATATGCTACATTTACTGGTTTAAATGTTTAATGTTTTGTTTGATGCTTTACTTCTAAAAAAATTACACTTCTAGAAGGCTTTCAGTCAGCTTTTTGTGTGAACAGCACTTTGAGGAAGCTGATTCTGCCTCTGTTTTGCTCTAGTGAGATCCCACCTGGAATTCTGAGTGCAGCACTGAAGTTCCCAGTACAGGAAGGACCTTGACATGTTGGAGTGAGTCCAGAGGAGGGTCATCAAGTTAATTAGAGGCATGTAGCACCTTTCCTATGAGGAAAGGCTGAGAGAATTGGAATTGTTGAGCCCAGAGAGAAGAATTTGGGGTGACTTAATTGTAACCTTCCAGTTCTTTGAGAGAGCCTACAAGAAAAATGTAGAGGTATATTTTACAAGGGCACATAGTGACAGGACAAGGGAGAGTATCTTCAAACTGAAAGAGAATAGGTTTAGATAAGATATAAGGAAAAAACTATTTACTGTGGTGGTGAGGCACTGGCACTGCCCAGAGAACTGTGCATGGTCCATCCCTGAGGTATTCAAGATATCCATGTTGGATGGGGCTCTGAGCAACTTGGTCTAGTGAAAGAGGGATTGGAATAAGATGATCTTCAAGGTTCCGTCCAAACAAGGCCATTCTACAATTCTATCATATATTACCTTGGCATGCTGCAGGCAAAAAGGAGCATCAGGGTCCAGTCCTATATGAGATCCAGCAGCTGCCTGGGAGGACTGCAAGCCAGGCTACAGGGAAGGACCCAGAAAGGACTACGTTCATTCAGACCACAGGAGCCACGTGATTCTAGGACACTACTGTTTTGCCAAAATAAGGAAAAATCCCTAAGCTCTGTGTTTTGTTTTACCTAATATTTTAGGTAAAATCCTCTGTCCTCATCTTTACTTTTCCTAACATACCTCTTTCAGGAATAATTCTTAAGAGCAAATTTTCCTTTTCCTGTTAATATGGGAACTCTTTCTTCCTTGTACCATCCACCTCTTCCTCTGCTTGTGGATCACCTTTAGCTGTATCTTGACCCAGTTTAGTCTGAGTGGAACTCTGCCACTGCTCTAAGACAATGCATGAAGAGGATGTGACAGCTTTATGGCTTGGGTGATAGCACAGTGAACAGGCACATTACAAAAAGGGCAATTACCGTAGTCTTTGTGATGTTATTTACCGTACTTACTTTGCTAACATGTGCAGCATTGTAAAAATGTTAGCTGTTAACACTGCTAAAACATAATGCCAGAGTTTCCTGCAGCACAAGAGGCTGGTATGCTGATAAATGACACTGCATGAAATGGTGGCCATGAAAAGCAAATTCACAGTGAATCACCCTCAACACCAGATTGGAGTAAGAGCATTGCAAAGCTGATTTGTGGGTTGATGTTGCCATTTAATGTGATTTCCATCAAACTGTTCATAAAATTCATAGCTGCAGCTAACCCTTGTTACAGTGTCCTTGCACATTCTTCTTGAAAATAACTTGTTTATGAAGCTTCAGCAATGCAGAAGGACATTGTATGATCTGAAGGAAATGGAGGAGTTTCATGCAAACATCACCACAAAGCAATGGCCAGAAGACACATCCCTTTTATGAGCTTCAGATTCCTACTTGCATGTTATGATTCTGTGCAATAGTCTTTGCCATGTATGTTGAGGCCAGTCTACACCCAGAGTCAGGTCCACAGCCCATAGATACCTATGCAGACATCTAATTTATGACTCTGGATCTGGAACTCCACCCACTCTCACTTCAGCAACTCTCCATCATCCTCACAGACTAATGGTATGATCCTGAAAAACACGAGCAGTGTTCAAGAACTATAAAGGTGTCCAGAATGTCATTGCCTTCAGCTCACTGGGGAATCCCTGATAAAGATGCTAAACAGATCTAGCACCTAATCAATTCTCCATTAAGAGCAAAACAATTTTGATGAAAACAGTCTATTTTTATTTTTAAATTGATGATTTCATGCAATGTTTTTCCCTGTGTTGATAAATCTCACCAATTTCATGATCACTTTGGGGTGATTAAATGTTCCATTTCTCCAGCCCTTTTACGTGACTTAGATTCATGATGAGAAAATATCAATGTCATAAGTATAGAAATTATGACAATAAGATAGAAAATCAACCAGTCTGTTGAGATTCTGAGAGGTAATTTTTGTTTTACCTGCTTAGAGTAATCTCTTTTTTCTTTGCTACAATGTTTTGGTTGTTTTGTGGAGGTGATTTTTTTGTTTGTTTGTTTTACTATGGAGTATACATAATTTATATAGAAAATATTGTGATTTTTCAGCTGCAGAAAAAAAAAGAAGATTCAAATTTATTTTTAAAATATCACTATAGCAAAGTTAAGACATATACCCTTTGATGCCAGAATCAGAGAAATATTTGTAAAAGGAACATGTATTGTTGAGGTGTACACTTCAGCAGTTTTTGGTTCATATTTCTATGAACAGATTTACACCATAGATTTGGTATTTGGAGGAGAGTTTTTAACAGCCCAAGTGCAACTTAACCCTTCCTCTGATTTTCCATAGAAAACAATTTCAAGTCCTTTTCAAATCAGATCATGTGATTTGTCTAAAGGAAAATCAAACTGGAAAGTGTAGTTGCCCTAAAATTGATAGGATTTTAACAAAGCAAGCACTGGAATATCTGTGTCCACTACAGTACTTTCAATGATAGATCATGCAGTCAGTAGCTCTCTAGTATGTGAATTCTGAAAATCTCAGTATTTCTTCCATGTTGGGTAAAAGCAAAAATTAAATATTACCTGTAATGTTAGTGCTCAATGAGAATTGATTATAATGCTGAAATTATAATATATGTTCATAAATATTCTAGGCTTAGTCAGACAGGGAAGTATTTGGAATGTTTCAATGAGATCCAAGCTTGCACTTTCCTGGCTAAGCTGCTCAGCCCATTAGCTTGAAAAGGCAAAATACAAAGGGCAAGATTTTCACGACTGATTAGGGAACTGAGAGAGTCATTTCGCATTTCCTTAAAAGGGGCCTGATTTTCATAAAATACAGAGAAGCCTTGAACCACCTAAAGCTGAGCACCCCAAGCTAAACCAGATAAATTTACAAGTCATTTTTGCCTGTCTCCAGCAAGTGGTATATTTAAATTCAGTTTCATGAAAAGAAAATATCAAAGAGACAAATCCAATTTGATCATGAGAATCAAGTCCTACTAACTTTAATTATTGATAAAATAGATCAAACCCAGGAAGAATGCAAATGCTGCTGACAACTCTCACTTTCATTCCTTGTTTGGGCTACCAGGGAAGCAGTCTGAACTAGCTGGCAACATCATGTTGCAGTCTGAAACTGAAAACAAACAACAGCCTCTGCTCTGCAAAGTCCTCACCCGCAGTCAGAACGACAACAGCTAATTGGATTAAGAAATGGATTATGACACCCAGCATAGTTTGAATTGGTTAATTGGATTAAAATAGATTGAACTGGCCATTTGGATTAAGGCATAATCAAACTTCTCCACAGACAAAAGATCTGAGCAGCATGTTAAAGGGGAAAAAAAGAAAGAGAGAAAAAAAAAAAAAGATAAGGGACAAGAAATGCTTGTTAAAGGGGGGTATGCTACTCTTCTCTTCCTAGCTATTTTTAATGAAGGGCACATTATCTTCTTGCCTAGCAGCTGAAATAACATTGTGTAATGGAAATGAACTCAGCAAAAGGGCTGTACTCATTATAAAAGATAAAAATCCCTAGAAGTCTGTTTAAATGTTAATAAATATAAAAGAATAAAAGAAGAAATTAAACATTTTAATACAATGTTACCCCTTATGCAAAATTTCCCCTTCTGCATTCACTCCCCACCACATTATTGATTTTTAAATTACACTGTCTTTTTATTTCTTTTCTCTATAGCTGTCACTGTAGGAACTGACACAAAATCTAATCAAACCATAAGGAAACCATCAATTTTATCTAGTTATTCAGCTGGTTGGTGAATAACATCACAGCCTCTGGTCCTGCTCATAGTAATGAAATCAAGTCCTGAGCTGTGTTTTCTTATTTTAAAGGTTTTGCTTTGGAAGAACTACACAACTGAAGGGAACACCTCTTTGGAAATGTTGTGGCACAGTGTAAGGGTAGAGACTGTCACAAGCTATTGACCAAAACATTTCTGTATCACTCACTGACAGATCTACATAGAGATCTACATGCTTTTTAATACTTTCTCATTTATGTGCAAGCCTTGCAAATTTTTTTCAGAAGTTCATAGAGCAAAAGACAGCATTCTGTCAGTGCCATCCCACTGAACATCACTGGGCACACACAAGAAAATTATCTGCTGCAAAGACCCTTAAGCCATTGCCACTAAAAATGGGTTTCAAATCAAGAGCTGCAATTCATTCCCATTCAGGGGCTGCAGAAAGCCCACGGTACTGGCAACATCTGCTTAACTTCTGAGCCCTTCAGGAGAGCCACGGACTTGCAGAGGCTCCAGCAGGGTTGAGGCTCTGCTTTATCATCCAGCTCTCCATTTCAAAGTCAGTGACAGCCTATGCTGGAGGGAGGAAGGGATAGGGAGAGACATGAGGGAAAAAAAAATGAGGGAGACAATCAGCTAGATCACAGCAGTCACTGGGCTCCTCTTTAGTTTTCCCCTATAGTCCCTGTGATGCTTTAAGTTTTAGTTTCCATTTTTTCTAGATTCTGTACTGCATTAATATATAACTGTCAACTTCACATAAAGTGTTAGCAAGTTCTCCTCACAGCTTAGTTAGACAAAACAATCCTGGAAGCAGCCCAAGCACCAAGGACACCATTGCAGCTTCAGGCCCCAAAAAAGTATAAACAGCGAATTGAGGAGAGCAATCTGGGAGGAAGGAACTTCATAACCTGTAATCGGACAACTAATCCCAAGATGTAAATGTAAATGCACCAAAACTTATAAAAATGTGAGACCTCATGACCGATCGTCCATCTTGTGTGGAGCCACGGCCGGGCTCTGGTACTGCCCAAGGCGTATCGTTTGAAGGCCTTCTAATAAATACCTATTTTATTCCTTTAACACTATTCTTTTAACACTGTTCTAGGTAGCCTCTCAGGCTACCTGTGACTCATGTAAGCTGCAGGGAAATGAGTCTTTGCTCTTCCAGCTCATGTTGTCCTCTCTGCCAGGCTAGAGGGGACAGTTGTTTCTTTTCAGGTGATCTTGCCCAGAGCCCAATCACTCTAACATTGCTCAAGTGCACTGAGTTCACCCTTCAGTAAACAACAGTCGTGAAAGGGTTGTGAAAACAGACAATGCTTGAGGCCAGAGATGGAGTTAAGTGTAATAGAAGTTCAGGACTATGTGAGAAATTTTCCCAGATGCAGTTTGCCAAAAAAAGAATCTACATTCAGCAGCAATATGATATGTACTAACTTAGTGTGAAAATCCTACCTTCAATCTCAACTTTTGCGGTCCCATCAAAACCCAAGTAACATTGCTGAATAATACATGACTTAAATTAGCAGATTACTGGAGACAAGAAATAGCCATAAACTGTAGTCATAATTCAGGGTGCATTAAACTTTCCAATCACTATCTCTAAATGACCTTGGTTCTACCCACATTTTCTTTTTCATCTTCTTTCTCTAGAAATGAACAGGAAATAATAAGATCCCTGTAATTTATTAACATAAGAAAAAAATCTGAGAATGGGATGATATACATTCATTGAAAGTCTAATTTCCTTCCATCATTCAGAAAATAAATTTCCTGGGTTTCGTTTGCTTTGGTTTGGTTTTAATCAGAGAGCTAGGAATATTTGCAAAATTATAGCAGGACTTTTGCTTTAATACCAAATAGAAGACACCTGTAATGCCCTGTAAAAATTATAAAGCAAAACCTTTTTCGAGCATTACAGAAGTATAAGCACAAAGCTGCTTCATGATCTGGAGTAGGTCAGATCATGCCTTGAATGCTATTTTTGCATATAGCCATCTTTTTCGTATTTGTTGAACAAAAATACCAGGACTTCTTTTTTGTATCAATATGATCAACGCATGAAGGCGCAAAGACCCTTCATAGACAACTGTGGAAGGCTTGTAGCTTCACCAAAAAAACAGAATCAACATGCTTGAGGCTTTGAGTTCCCCCATTACAATTATCTGCTGCCTACTGTGATGGTAATCTAGGTGATCTAGAGCATACTGCACTTTAGGGCAGAGATCCCTCTGAGTTATCTATGTTAACAAATGTCTTAATGAGCTCAAGAGATTGAGAGCTTTGCTGGGGAGTCTGTGGTCAGGGAGAATCCAAACCTCAGAAGCTCTTACCCAGCTGCACTCAGCTGTGCTGGTCTAGCTGGGCACATCACAGCTGTGCCAACATTACCAAACTAAATGAGATAAGGTTCATCTATTAGCAGAGTGATTGCCAAGCCAGCACCCCAAGAAGTAATTCATGAGGCAATATCAGCTTTGACCCACCCTCTCTTGCCTCCTCTCCCCATCAGTGGACCTGTCTGTCAATCTGCAGCTTCAAGGTGTCAGCAATATACTTCTTCATGCTGAAGTAACTAATTAAGTTTTATTGCTTTATTGATGCCACAGATATAAAACGACTATGTAGAGCATCTGTCATAAAATGCTTCCTTGAGAATCTGTTGCTGGAGACATCAGTACTGCAGTAGAAAGATGAAAGGAAGATTTAAAACGCGTGATGTGGATATGTGTTAGAAGCTAATTACATGCAGTGGGAACAGATACAAGGATGGCTTGCCATCAGCTGTGGATTGCATCGAAGATGTGGTTATCAGTGCTAAAATGTTTTCATAAAACAATCCTATGTGCTGTCGAGCTAGTCATTTTTCTATCATGAATTGTTCCTTCTAGTGATTTTTTTTTTTTTAAGATGAAAACTCAGTGTTGGTTTTCTCTTCTACTGTGCATAGTGGAGTTCTTTTATGGGGACCTCACAAGTACACACAAAACATTAAATGCTGGTCCTGAACAGGGAAGTCTATTGTCAGGAGCTGTCTCTTATAGCAATGACATTAATTTATAGAAATATAAAGAATAAATTCAGCATGAAGAATCTATGACCGTATAAATCCATCGTGCATCAGTTCAAATGAAAGCTGTTGAAAAGAGCTGGACTGCCAGTATATTCATGTAACTGCCTGTGACAGAGAAAGTTTACAAAAGAAAAAAAGAAATGCTAGCAATAAAAATGGAAAGGTGTCTTTCTTTCACCACATCCTTTTATCCTTGATATATGCCCTGCTTCTGCATTTTTCATATGAAAGCTTAAGAGAGTATTGAAATTCTTTGAAAAAGAAAGGAAAAAGAAGAAGAGAAGAGAAGCAGTGCCTATTGCCTATCAGATATAGTCACGGAGGCAGTTGACTCAGATATACAGATTAAGGAGTCTTTTATGCTTTGGCAGCATTGGCCCCTGCTTCGTTCTGTGTAGCCCACAGCAAAATTATCTTCTTAATTTGTTATTTTATAAATATTTTGAGCAATGAAACATTTAAAAAGCCCCAGAACAAAACAAAAAAAGGAAAAAAAAGCCAAACAACATCACTATTGTCAGTTTTAAAATGGCAAACTCAAATTCCTAGCAGGGTCCTTTGAAAAGGGAAATTGTGTATGAGGATCATGTGCGTAGAGACATGTTATCAATTCTGAGCCATTTTCAAGATGTAGTCTCGCCTGCTGCTAACACATTATACAGTGCTGCAAATCGCATGTACCCTTAAGAAAGGTCAAAAGAAAGAGATTTTAAATACCATGGGATTCTTTCTCTTTTTATACAAAAGGCCATGCTTTATTGAAGAGGTTAAGAAATCTGGTATTGTAAAATTCACAGTGGAGATCAATTTTGTGGCACCGAAATAGGAGGCTGTGTTATTTACTACATATGTAAATATTAAAGAATTGAAAACCTGTTCTAACTTAACATTAAAGCACATTTTTCAGAGATCTGGTCATGTATCTAATAAATTCACCATCTTATTCAGGAAAACAAGGAGATAGAAGCAAGTATTAAATACCCATAGGAAACCTGTCCAAAGAAATATTCACCAATTGTTTTCATTCCTTATTCCATTTCCACTCTAATTTCCTTTCTGCCTTCTCTTCCTTTTCTTGGCTATATAAATAGTTATTTTTTTTTAGGGTCAGGAAGGATGTTTTGTGGCAAGTGGAGGAAAACCTCTTTTTAAAAATGTGATTTTTTGCTCCTGTGTGTTTCATTCATCTATCACGACAGAAATAGTTTTAAAATAACCTCTAAATATTAAAATTCAAAATAATGAGAAAATTTCAATATTTTTGACCTGACTTATCAACTGTCATTGCAGCCCCACCCAAGCATTCAACATTCCATTCAGTCAAGACATATGGTTAAAAGACTGATGAAGGAATATTTGGTTTGCTACTTGACCACGTCCTAAAATCATTGTAAGATTAATTTCTTTGTGTTTATTTATTGGTCCTGACACAAATCCCATCTCTTATTGATTCAATGAGCTTTGTGACCATTACACATCTTCAAAAGTGAGAAGGAGGAAACCAAAGCACTACTTCTTTACAGAATGTGTTTCCTGCCTTGACATTTCAAGAGTCAAATGCAGATGATATATGTCTGCATGTGGTTTAACCTCATCCTGTCAAATAAGATCAGGTAAATCAAGATGTACCAGGACTAGTCTCTGTAGCAGTAACAGGAAAAAAAAACTATTATGGGAAAGTACACAGAAATGCTGCAATGGCACCATCCCCCATTCCCCTCTGTCCAAGACCACATCAGTAACCGTTGCCAGACACACCTGTGTGTACTCACTCTGTAGCTCCAGCAACTTGGAGAGCAAAACCTAATTATACATGAACGTCTGCTTGAAAAATTGACTCTGTTGAAATAGCCAATTGTCTCAAAAGTTATTAAATAATTAGCAATTATTTGTGCATAGTTTCTGCTATAGAACTATTTTTGTATTTCAGATATTATTTAAATTAAAATTGTCCATACAAATGGACAGTCTTCTTTCATTAGTATTTTACACTCTCTAAATCATAAAATTCAAGTCACAGCAGAGCAATAGTGCGTCCATTATAAATATTTCAGATATGAGATTTCTGGTCCTGAGATAGCTTCTATCCAGGACCTATATCATTATAATTAGAGTGTGTTATTCAGGTTGCACACATGCAGGCTGAATTTCTGGACCAATCAAAGGAGACATTGGAAAGATAAGTTAATCCACCCTATTCCATAGTTCCTTATCTCAAAAACATGAAAAATTATTTTCTCTCCCAAAGAGCTAGAGGAAGTACAAATCTATTAATGGTTGTGTAAGCTTGGATCCTTCATTGCTGAGGACCATAGCAAGAAACCTTTGTGACTATATTTTCTCCCAACTTTTTAATGTCCCTTAGTCCCCACCCTCTGGAAATTCCTACAAATATTCCTTCATCTCATCTTGCCCCTTTGTATATATGTATATATGTTTGTATAGTGTTGCCCTTTTGTATATATGTATATATGTTTGTATAGCATATGCTTGTTCACCACTATGAGGAATACCCCATAAGCCTCTGAGGGTCCAGCCTGCAAAGCAGTGGCATAAAATTAGTGAGACAGCTCATTGAGTGTGTTTTGTAAAGCAAAAGGTTTAATAAATGAAAATAAACGTTACAGAAACAAAATAGAAAGCCATGCACAGGTGCCAGAGGAACTTCTGTACCTTGCTACAACACCCCAAGAAAGCTGTTGGAGTCTTTCGTCTTCTTACTTAAGTACCTTATGTTTCAGGTGGGCTTTACTGGCAAGCTGCCAATGGAAACACATACAGGCTTTGACAGACAGTGACAGGGTTCAATGAAAGCTTCTCTTTTGGCACTGGGCCAATGGCTATCCGAGCCTTACCAAAGTTTCTGGGTTTATTACCTTATAAGAAATAGAAAGGGCAAGCCCCAAACTTTTCCCTGTATGGAAACTTGCTCAGTGTAAAAACTGCATCCCTACACACCACCATGGAATCCAGCAGTGGTTAGGATCAGGCTGTAAAGCTATGAAACTTGGAGCATAATCACATGGTTTCAATGTGGATCAACCACCTCCCAAACCCTTCCTGTAATGGTAGTTTATCTTAAGATGTGCATTAGTGAAGAAAATCAATTAAATTACCACCACTTAATGAACTATTGCTTGTTGGCCAGTCAGGGTACCTGACTATGTTACCACAATTGAAAAAAAAATAGGCCATAAAGGGCATAAAGTAGATGCATTTCATATCTGAGAGAAGCACATATTCAGATAGCAATGAAAAGTATTGATTCATTTTGTTTGTATTGAGTCTTCTCCTGTGGTCAAGCAACAAGTCACAAACTACAATTGATGACAAAATCCCTTCTCTGGCATCTTCCTGCAGCAGACAAGACCTAATCTTCTACCATTGCTCTTCCCATCCCTGAAGTATACGTCTTGCTTTGGACTACACCTTAGTAGCAATTCTTGGCAGAATGTTTAAGACAAGGAACTGAATCACTGCATGAATACAGGTACAGTCAAGGGTTTATTCAGTTCAGGTTAAGCTACACAGTGTATTTCTCAGACCATTAAAGATGATCCAGTGTTTGTACTACTGTAAGGATTAGCATTTAGTTTGAAAATTTCTGGGCTTTTAACTTTACAGTTTCTAGTACATGCAAGGTTTCGAGCCCTAAGAAATTTGCAATAATGCAGTTGCTTGTAGCTCGCATTGCAATGTCAACAGTGAGTGTCTTGTATGGCTTTAAACAGGAAATGGCCATAAATGATCTGGACCAAATTTCCCCTTTTCCCTCAAGAGGACTTCCAGGGTCAGAGTTAAGGTCATTAACAGGATGGTGTGGGGAAACTCACACTGCAGCTATCTCTCATGTTTGCATCTCATGGATAAACAACGGACCTCCCTCTAAAATATTTCAGTCCATTAATCTTCAAAAATACAAATATTTATAATGCAGTAAGAATGTATTAGCCAGTACACAGTATCTGCCTGATTTGCTTTCCTTTGTGCAGTTCATTAGCTGTTTTAATACAGGCTTCAGTTCTAAGGTGTGTTGTGCTCACTCTTCATCCATCTGTCCATGCACAGACTATCTGGGAATGTAGGGGTCATCTTCCTGCTTGTGGATTTTGTTATGGTGTTCAGGAGAACTTAATCTTTCCAACTCTACTCTCTCCCTCTGAGGTTGACAAGGCCATGAGAAAGGAGGCACTTCCTCCAATTGCTTTGAAACTGGGAGCAACTTCACAAAGCATGAAAAAAAGCAATCCCATTAAAGTTGTTTTTATACTGTTCCCAAATTGTTCCAAGCACTCTAAAAAAATATGCTGGTCCAGAAGAATAGTATTTTCAGAACAGACTTTCTTTCTTTGGTTATTTTAATTTGATAAATTATTTAATTTGATAAATAAATGTTTCATTCTGCTCAGTCAATGCAAATGGATCTCAGGACAGCAACGTACATCCCCCTGCCCCATAATGAGATCTGTGTTTTGTGTTCTGCACTTACCTTTCAAAAACAGGTTCAGCACTTAGACCTGCAAAGGATGATTTTTCACAATACAGTGCAGTAATAACAAGACAGTTTCTCTTGTCGAGCTACGAGGACTGACATAATATCATATCTAATGGGCCACTGTCAACAATGAACGGTCCATAAAAGAGCACATTCAGTGCTGTCACATTCTAGGTAATTAGTTTCACCATTTAAATTATTACACTTCCAGTAATATTATGGCAGTGACATACACACACCAAGAAAAACTGTATTCTGGCCATTCTGCACCCATGCTAATTGCTTGCAGACCTGTAGAAAAGGCAATAGAATGAAAAAAAAAGAGAGAGGGAAGAAGGCAAAACAACCCTGACAAGTTATGACTCCCTGATGAAAATTACTTATCAACATTAGTTATACACTATATGTTGTCAATTTATAGATACATAGGTGTTGTTTGCATTGTTTTCACAAATACTTGCTTAGTTAGATTCCTAGTTTCAAAACATGAGCTAATGGATCAAAATCACTCATTACATCTTTTTTCGTTCATATTTCAAACATAGAAAAATAGTTCTGCTTACTTGCTCAATTTACTAACAGAGAGCAGTGTCTCTTCTATACAGAGCTAAGCTTTGCATTTTGCTATGCACAGGCACCAGTGCAAATTTGCCAGTGCAAATCAGCAGGGCCATACACGTCATGCTTTAGCGCAGGATTTTTCCAATAAACAGCAACATTTTTGCTCCAGCTATTTGTATAAACTGGGTAGAGCGGGAGTGCACTCTGGACCAAAACAGAAATGCAAAAACACAATGCAACTCAGTCTGCTTCTTCAAGCACAGACTAAAATGGGAACATGAAATAACTAAACTGGAAAAGAATTCAGAATATTGACACCATGTTTCTTTTTTGATACAGGTGAAAAAGTCCTGTAAGAATCATTTGTAGACATATACCCCTTTGTCAAATGGGGATTTGTGCTGTCATAGCAGAAGCTAATTTCTTATATTTCAAGGCAAATGAAATAGAATATGTAATCTATATTGTTGATTGATGCCTCTGCAGAAGTGGATTAAAAAGCAAAGTAATTTCTTAAGTGTATGCTTCTGTTTTAACTTTACTTGAAATCACCAACTGAGGGAAAAACCTAATGTATCCTGAGAACCAGGATGTTTTTAACAGTGATTTATTAACTGGCTGTAGAGAAGGCACCTCATCATGGTTTTCAGTGTCTCCATATGTACAGTGTAAAAAAAAATATTTTAAAGGATTGTAGAGAAAATAAATTATTGCACACTTACTGATTGTTCTGAAATCATGACCAAAGCTGAAGCAACTATTTTCCTTCTTATTAATACTATAAGAAGGCATCTTTCAGACAGAAGCTTAAACTTTTAAAGAGAAATGAAGAATCAAAGCCTGAAGATAAGAAAATGTTATTTCATTAATGAGAGCAGCTCTGCTGTTTTTTTCTTTACCGTGGGCAAGAAGGTGATCTCAGATGGTATAAATTACACTACTTTCAGCTTCCTTCAAATGATGCCCTTTCACACTGACTGTGTTTTCTAGCAGCTCTGACCTTGGAAATCCCTTTCCTTGAAGAAGTTTTATGGAAAGCTTGCCTTCAAAACATTTATTTTTGAAAAACAGAGGCACTCAAAGAATTTTTTTCATTAAATGACAAATAATTGCTAACTTTTCTAAGTAGCATTAGAAACACGGAATCACAGAAACACAGAATCACAGAATAAACTGAGTTGGAAGGGATCCACAAGGATCAAGTCCAGCCCTGCACAGCACCATCCCTAGGAGTCACACCCTGTGCCTGAGAGCATTGTCTGAATGCTTCCTGAGCTCTGTCAGGCTGGTGCTGTGACCACTGCCCTGGGGAGCTGTTCCAGTGCCCAACCATCCTCTAGGTGAAGAATCATTTTCTAACATCCAGCCTAAACCTTCCTGACACAACTTCAGGCCATAACACTGAATCCTGTGTTTATAAAGGACTTTATATATAAATATATAAACTTTATAAATCTTGTTTTCTGGGTTCATGTTTTAATTTTCTTCTCATCAAATGACTTGTTCCATAACTACTTTCTTTTCTATCATCTCACCAGTGCAATCTTGCTTGCAATTTCTGAAAGACTTTTGGGATGGTTTATAAGATTTCCTTAGTAATCTGGTAATTTTTGGAGTAATTTTTAAGTGTCTGTAAATTTGAGCGGATTAAGGAAAAATTATAAGTAAATAGTTTGAATCTAAAAATGTTAAAACTGTTATTTCAGACATGATTCAGTAAATAAATTGCCCTGGTTTTAGGAAGCACAATGATTATTTTTTCTTGCTGTTCTCCATTTACCTGAGAGAAGGAATTTCTTTAAATATTTGCTTAAGCCTCATACTATCCTCTCTTTTCCCAACAATTCTTGTTTCTTTTCATCATGTCTTCTATAAAAAGGCTACCTATTGGAATATCTACTCTGAAACCCGAATGCAATTAAATTGTCTCCAATACTTTACTAATTAATTCATATACCATTATGTAATATCTGTGAAACACTGACAGAAGGGATCACATTTCTGATTTTCTCACCTTTGCGAAGACACACAGGCAGTTTCTAGGTCTGAAGGATTTTCTCTTCCTGGCTTCTCTTAGTCCCTGTAACATTCAGGCTAAATGTTTCCATCTGCAGGGTGTAACCTGAAAATATAGAGCTCTCCCCTGATTTCTGGGCCAACACATAATTTGATGGAGATGAATACAACGCACCATGTTGTCAGTGAAGAATGCACATCCACACTTGGCCTCCCCTGGCAAACACAGGCACAGCAGTCCCTGACAGGGTGGCCTCAGCAGGGCTCCTTTCAGCACCAGGTTCTTCCCATGGGGGGAATGTCCCCACTCCCTCTCCAGGGACTCTGAATCCAAGCACACCTAATGGAATTCTCATTCCAACTCACACTAGGGAGCCATGTGGACACCACAGAACATGGCCACACTAACAAACCACAGCAGAAGGGGACCAGTATAACCCACAGGACAGGTCTGTGCTCCTGCCGCCGTTGCACGGACTGATGGGAGGGCTTGACCTAGAACCTCGTGGAGATCCACAGTGTCAGCCAATTATAGGCACACTGTTTTACTCAAAGGTATTTTTAAGAGCAATGTTTGGAAATATTTTTACATCTGATTGCATATGTTATTTAGCCACCTGCATTGGCTACTCCATACATAAAGACAAATTTCTGCTGGCTTCTTGACATGAGTTTAAAATATGTTTGTGAACACAGCAGTGTGGGAAACCATTTAAAACTGGGCCTTCTTCCATTCTGCTGGAGCAATCCCTATGGCTTCAGGGGAAACCAAATGGAAGGCATTTTATTTAGGATCTGGCAAGTGTCCACACTCCAATTTTTCACAAAGTTGTGATGCGCCTATGCCGAAAAAGTTGACATATATGAAATCTTTGTGCAGCAAAATGTCATACTAACAATAAAGCAAATGGACTATGGTTTAGGCCTAGTTTTTTTATACCATGCCAAATTCTCCTGTAGGATGAACTGCAGAGAAATTATCTCTGGAAAAACAGACTGATTATTCCTGGTTTCATTAACAAGCTGTCAGTGTCTCCCTCTAAAAGACTCACATATGCAAATACTGGTCTTCTTATATTTAGATTTTTCTCTATCACCTTAAAACTATCCTATCTCACTGCAGCTGTGTCCTTTCCAAGCTGTCAGATTCGCATATTAACTGATATTTCATCAATTTGGCCTGAGCTGCATTTGTAACTGAGTCCCAAAGGGGAAAGCTAATGCATTAAACAGAACATTAGCCTCCTGGATGTCGTATTTCCTTCAGAAGCAAAGAAGCCTTCCTCAGCTGAGCTGTACAAACCAGAAGCACCAAGATGGCGTGGAGAAACTCATATTGTTCCTCGTGAATTTTTCATGAGGGTTTCTGCCCATGCATCTCTAACATCCAGCTGTACATCACTGACCTTTACTTATCCTCATCCTCACAGTAAAGATGGGAAAGGTAAAAATTACCTGAGTCTCCAGATTTTTGGGTATATTTGGTACAGAATTGAGGATATCAGGGAGTATTTGGAGCTGAGGATGGGAATCAGGTTGGATGAATGTTAGCTTGCTAGTCCATAGCCCAATGTCTACAGAATCATGCAGTGCCAGAGCTAGTTAGTTTGTAGCTGTACAGATGGTCATGGATGATAAGATTTGCCTCAGGCAGGAGAGCTGTTCTTGCTTATTCCACTGAAATGCAGCCTTAGATATTTGTAGCTAAATTGCTTTGATTTTTTTTTTATTGTAAACTCCTCAAGTTAAAAGGGTAAAGCTCAATTTATGAACAAGATATCAGAAGGCAAAGTTTAAAATGCAAGCATCCCTCAACCTAGCTTAAATACAAATTTCAGAAACAATCTCATTTGAAATACATTAACTTGCAAGCTTACCAATCGCATCATTTCCCATACAGTTCAAATCAAGACTCGGCAGAACTTTCTCATTAATGCATCAAATAATGCAGATGTCCTTTTCTTGCCCCCTTTGAAGTGACATATGCTTCAATTTATTTTTAATCTTCTTAGTGATGTTGTAAGTAAAGCTGCCCTGTGTGACATATGAAGTTACTATTTTCTTCATTGCTATGAATCTGGAGAACTCAGGCAGTAGTGGCTAAATGCAGATTGAATCAGGCTGTTTAACCCAAACGCCAAGGAACGAAAGCCAGCATTTAATTGTGAGGACATACACAAAGGCAAATGCAATGAATTTGCCCCTTGCACTAAGACAGAGAATACACTAAACACTTAAAACCCCACATCTGCACTTCCCTTTCACAAGGCACATTTCCACTGCCAGATGAAGTTTTTTGGCCGTAGCTGTATGGAGCAACAGTGGCATCCAGTGGCTGCTTGGCCAACCACACGCTGCTCTTCCCCCCAGGCTCTCCAAAGCCTGCATGCCACGCTTGCCGCACTGCTTGAAAGACAACAGCCTTAAAAGGAGCTGGCATGACCAGCCCTCTGCATCACACCTGTAAGGAATATTGCCTGTAACAGAGCTGCTCTGCACCCTCCGTGCTGCGAGAGGATCGGGTTTCAGGAGGAGCCTGCCTTTCGGGGACAATGCAGAACGAGCAACCGCTATGGCCAAGGCCTTTTCCACGCGTGTTTTCAGAATCTGACTCTGAGATCCCTTTAAGAAGACCAGACAGCCAAAGGAGGGCCAGATAAGGAGACACTTGGCTCCTCTCCCTTGGCTTCTGGCATTCACAGTCCAGGAGCTTCCCAAACCAGAGGCAGCACCTCCGTGCCCCAAGCCTGACATGTATTTTGACCAGTTCCTCAGTAAGTGTTTGATCCTTCCATGTGTACTTTGCAGGGAAAAAATATCTCTTGCCTACACCAAGAGTCTTTCTCGATCTTTCACCAGCAGAGAAAATGAATAATCTATTCTGATACACTTTTTCCAGGCCACCACAAAGCCAGATCTTCCTTCATCCCCCTCTCCAGTTGCCAGACTTGTATTTGATCACAACAGCCACTCCACATCTTTGAGCTTCTTTGAGCTTCTTTGACCTTCTCTGTGCTGCTACAAGCTCTAAAATTTCCTTTTCAAGACAGAGAGACATGTCTGCAGATAATATTCAAGAGGAAAGATGGCATTTTTGGCAAAGCTGAAACTTTCACTTTCAATAAAAGAAAATCAAAATTACTAATAGATTTTTTTTTCATTTAAACAACATAAAGATTTTCACTGGTATTAAAAAAATTGATTTGGCTTTATTGTTTTCATGTATTTTCCTCTGACCTAAGGATTAAATATTAATATTATCCTCTATATAACATATCTAGAGTATTTAATATTTTATACTGTGATTTGCCATGGTCTAAATGAAATCCTCTAATATTACTGAACTGAAACCTTCTGACATTCTCAAAATAAAATGCAATAAGTGCTCTGATGTTTCTAAACTGAGGGAAATAATTAAAAATAAAAGATTCAGTCTGTCATAAAATTCAAAATTTCCATTTTAGGTTGACATGAGATGTTTTAAAAGAAAATATAATGGGAAAACAGTTCTATCTTCTCAAGTTTAGCTGCAAGAGTTTTCCAGATGGGAAATGATGCAGCTTCTCATGGGAATATAATGCTTTCCATATATTTTGTTAAAGAAGCGCACATGATCACTTTGGAAAAGATATATTAAACTTAAGATTTATGCTTTGATTACAAGAAAAAGATGATGCCAGGGAAAAATAAAACATAAAGTACATCTTAGCAGAGGTTATCTTTATGACTCAGGGTTTTTTTTTCTTGTGATATTCTATTCTTTTTCAAAGCTTAATTTTCCTTTCTCTTGAACAATATATTTAAAAGAAATTGAACAGTCTCAGAGTCTAAGACCCCTCTGCCTCTTTTTGTCCATGCAGACTCATTATTTTACTGTAGAAGAGCACTGGAGATAAGGAATTTCATAAAAGAACATAAGTGGTTTAGGCACAATTAGATATGTGCTCTTAAACCTGCTAGGTGCATTTAAAAGTCTCCCTAGACAGATTATGATCATTTATATCCTCATTTATATGGCCTGCCAGGGCTACTTCTTTAAATTAGCTTGAAGCAGGCCAGATAAACCCAGAAGGAAGTCAGTTGTCTTTTCTTTGGCATATAGATAGCCATTGCTCTGCTTTCAAGGCTAACAACAAATAAGATCAGGGTAGAGATAAAGACAACAAAGACTAAACCATCGTCATCCTTAAGAGTTCACCATACAAGCAGCAAAATGTCACGATGAATTGGATGAAATAGTAAACCCCAATAGGAACAATACATCTTTTGAAAAGAAAGGCTGCCAGATAGCCTGAAAATGTTCCTTGGCTAGATTACCTCTTCCCCAGCAAAGCTCTGAAATCATCACGCTAAGCAATCACAGATAAAATGATGGGGTAATTATGAAGGTTTAAGCAATAATACTTGAACTTGGCAAAAAAATCAAGGTAAAAATTCTCTGTTCATTAGTATTATTAGGCTTCAGTTTGTGCTGAAAATCTGTGATATTTTAAGGAGCTTGGGTGCATAACTCAGCTTCAAGAGTGGTTT
The DNA here is from genome assembly GCA_013400435.1 of Pycnonotus jocosus. Lineage (NCBI taxonomy): Eukaryota > Metazoa > Chordata > Aves > Passeriformes > Pycnonotidae > Pycnonotus > Pycnonotus jocosus. The sequence continues at coordinate 139,984 of VWYP01032778.1, read as the reverse complement.
TCAAACAAGCCTACAGTTAAAGAGGAAAGCAAGCAGGATAACGTTGCTGCCAGTCTGAATGGAACGGGGTGCTGGGGGCTAGGACAAGGCCAGAGGAGGTATTATAATGCTCCTCAAAAGGTAGCATCGCTGAGAAAGTTTTGGGCAACATGTGTTGGGAATCTGAAGGAAGAAGTCAGGTTTTATATGAAAGTGACCTTCAGAAATCACAGGCAAACTATGATCGCTGACCTCTGCCTACAGCAGGAAGAGAAAGCTGTATGCTCCTGGGGGGAGGATGGGGTCACATCTACAGATGCAGATGCAGCCCATATGTCTTTTTAGTGAAACTATGTAACACTGATGCAGGGGGTTTTTCTTTAACATGCTGTTTTGTTTGGGGTTTGTTGTTGTTACTGGGCTTGGGGTTTTTTTGTTTCTTTACGTTTTTGGCAGGGCTTGCATAGGTGTGTATAGCTGCAGCTGTCACATGGCGAGTACATATACACACATATGTTCAGGTTTCATCTTAAAGTTTTTTAGCTTCCAAGGGGAAAAAAGTAGAAGGACAGTAAGTCTTTAGCTATCTGAACAGTAGTGTACAGAAAATTCCTACTATGGATGGGGAGAGAAAAAGTAAGTTCATTCACAGCAAGTGAGAGGCTGAAACATACAAAGACCAACCTCAGCTGCAAAATATCTTGAAAAAATATTGCCAGTTTATACATAAATAGAGGCACATAGAGGGTTAAACCCAACATCTGAGGCAATGGAACGAATTTAACCCACTGTTCCCAACACAAAGTTCCTGTAACCATGACTCTGCTATTGACTGGAAGCCAGTCCTTCACAACCAAACCACAGCTTGCCCAGGCTGCAGGCTGATGGGTGAAGGTCCCCTAATTCTCTTGGGCTTAAAGAACCTGAGGAGACACCTCCACTGACTCTGAGGTGTAACAGATGCACCCCCTCCTCATCCATCCACGCTGCTCCAAACAGTTCAATCAGACCATGCTCGGAGAACAGCAGAGGGGCGGCTGAGTGATAACACTTCATTCTCATCCTGCAGCAAGTGAAATACTCCAGACCCCCACAATTGCAGCTCTAATTCCATTGAGATTTTCTGGTGACATTAGCCAACTCCTCAAGTCTTTCTCTTGATGGAATTAGAGACCTTCTATGATCTGTGGGATAGACATCAATGCTGATGTCATTAGCATCAACACTGGTTCTGCCTGAAAGGCTGAAGCACTGAAAAGCAGCTTCTGAAAATAAGAGCCATTTGAAATATTGTTTTAATGGGAAGACAAAGAGCTCATGTAGCATAGCTCAATGTAGCTTTCAAAATAACAATACGTAAAAGATATAAAAATATACAGAGAAATCTAATGTGCTGTTCACATTATGTATTTTAGCACAGTATCTCCTTGTTTTTCATCTTGCTTGCACCAATATCAACTAAAATAGCACAACTGAAGGCAGTGGGATCACACTGCATAAACCTATTTGATGTGAAGTCATGATCAAGCTTTAAATACAAATATATTACTAATTCTAGGACTGCAACCAGACAATGGTGCAAATCCTCATTACCTAAGGGGCAATTTTTCGCCTGGAGCTCTGTTTGCACAAGGCTTCGCCTTCTATAGAAGGCTGCCTAACTGGTTTCTGCACTTTGTCATCTAAGTGGCCTAAAAATATGCTGACAATAAAAGCTTTTTTTGACAGCTGTGTAGAGGCCTCTAGTGGGGAGATAAACAGAGAGTGGAGGTTATTCATCCTTGTCCCTCCCCCACCCAGCCTAACTCTCCACCCAAGTTAGCAAAGCCAAAAATGTGTCCACCGCAGAAGCTTTCTCTTATTTTTGAAAGCTAATCTGCTCCAGAACTGGATTACCACTGGCTAATCCCTTTAACCACAGGCATATAATGCTGGAAATGGATAACTTGCTCAGAAACCTGCTCAGAGCACACACGTTTCAGACACGTCCAGAGCCTTTGGCTGCTCGGCATCGCGGCTGTTAGGGCAGACGCTGCCCGCTGCTCTTTGCTGGCTCCTGCCTTGCTGGAGAGCCTGTCACTCCCTTACTCTATACATCACCTAGGGAGGGGGGTTTGCTGAGCTGCTCTGCACTACCCTCCACATTATGCTGGAGCTCTGCTGTTCCACCTCCTGCTTCCTTGGAATGTGTTTTATATTTTAGCCAGGGAGCTGTAGTAAAGATTTTAAATGAGTGGTTTCTGCTCATTACGCAAGCTTGCTGCCCTATTAAACAGATAGATGTGCTTCTCATCCTGCTAGAGTGTTCTGCAGCAGTTTGTGTACTGAGTCCCACACTACACTGCTTTTTATTTACATTTCAAAACACCTGTCTAGAGACGTGCATGCAGCACAGAAATTAAAATTACGGCTTAGTGCTGGAAATATGCTAAATATTTCTGCTTGGTTGATACTGCACTGGAATGTGGGAAAGGGAAGATAGAAAAAAAACCACATTATTATTTCATTCAGAAAGAATATGAAGAACCAAATCTTTTTTTATTGATCGGTGTTGTGAAGCTCAAAGGTGAGTTATGGCACAGGAGTGATAACGTATCTTGGTTGATGAGTCAGCATTGAGCCAGGAGGCAGTGACATTGCTTTTTACTCCGAGCACTGCTGGTATTTGTTCCACAATCAGACAAGGTCTGGGTTATTAAGTATAGATAGCAATACTGGCTATAGTCTAATCATGTAACTGGAAGGCAGCTTCTAAACATACAATTACTTACACAGAAATTTACTCATGCTTTTTGCTGAATTACCGTACAGAAAAGAATATTATTAATATTCTGCACTCACACACAGGGAAGATAATGATGGTACAGTATATTCCAAGTGTCACATTAAAAACTAATCCAATGCTACACTGTGATTGAGGGTGTAAAGTTAGAGCAGTCAAACACAGTCTTACCTACCTGATAACCTTCGGTGCTCATACCCTCTTGATGTAAGATGGAAGGGTCATTTTACTCTTTCAGCATAAGCAAATCTCAAATTTACAGATACATACAAAATGGTCATTGCATTTTGCCTCCAGAATCCCTGCAGTATCAGTTTCTAATCAGATCATGTATTTTCACTATGTATAATGTCTAAAAATTCATTCTGAGTTACCTATGATTAGAAAGTTTAAAGCTGGTTCAAAGAGATATTGTCATAAAATGACATAAGGCCTGGTCTAAATAAAACACTGATAATGAAGAACAAAGGCATTATTTCTTATTGTCATTTTAGTATTGACCAACACTGGTATAACCAAGTAAGGGTTGTTAGCTGTCGGAGTCCAGGGCATCCCTTTGGTCACCCTGGAGGGTTAGAGACCCTGGCAGAGACCTGTACAGAGGGGTTTGAGACCTGTACAGGGGGGTCTGGGATCTGTACAGGGGGGTCTGGGATCTGTACAAGGAGGGTCAGAGACCCTGGCACAGAGCCCAGGAAGACACCATCTTTGACTTCAGTCCATGGGAAAGGGTTGCAACACTGAGAGAGGAATTACAAACCACAAGAGTGTGAAAGACAGTAGTTTAGCTTATTGCAGGGTGAAAAATTTGTGGTTTTGGGTTTTTAAAATGGAGGTGAATGGGAGAAAGATGGAGAATTTGGGGCAGTGCCTGGAGTTCTTCTTCTTC
>VWYP01032778.1:124884-136257 GCA_013400435.1 Pycnonotus jocosus | reverse complement strand
AGATGACCTGTCTAGTATAGATAGTAGGTATTGGTAGGTAATTGTAAATAAAGGATATGTAATCATCAGTATAAGAGAGCAGCAGCAGCCCAGTGGGGAGGAGTCGCCTGGTGCCTGAGCTGCTGCACAGACCTTGGCTGGACATAGAGCAAATTGTGAGATAAGAAGTAATAAACAAAGCAAGACACCATGAGAAACAAGAACTTGAAAACTGCTTCTTTCGTGCATCTGGCTCAGGGACTTTCAGAGGGCAAAGTACTCAAAAAAACACCCTAATCTCAAGAGATCAACTTGAGAGTTAGCTTCACAAATTCCTACTGCATTGGGAAGAGAAGTGACAGTATGCCAGGATGCTACATGTGCATCACTCCTGTCTCCCAGGCATAACAGGGAAGCAATTTATCACTATAGTGCACCCAACATGTTCCCATATATATCAGACAGTCCCTTCATCATATGTTTATGCCTCCATTTCAACAGCAGGTATGAAATGTCATGCTTGTATTGTATTCACTACTTCTGGGTTCTGCTGATGCTGCTCCTCAAAAGCCTTTGTACTACAAAAAACAATCATTCGCCAGAGAAGACATGAAAAAAATGCACAAAGACTGTGCCAAGGTATGAGTCTACATTGGATTGGCTGCTCTTGGCAGTTCTTGGCACTTTGGAAGTGGTTCAGATGCTCAGGCAAAGTCTAGACTACAACCAGCACACAAATTTCACCTGCTGTCAGGAGATTTCCAAGGAGACAGTTGGCAAGCGAGGAAGTCTATCAGCCTGTGGAGGCTCAGACATGATGCTGACTTCTTCACGCTTCAGCCACAGCAGCCTGGGGATGGTCTTCATCTTTGGAAGAGCAACTACCTGTAACACTGAACTTGCTTCAGTCCTGTCAATCTGAAAAGGGTTTTCCATACACCAAAGGTTTGTTTTTTATTTATGATTTTTTGACAGTTTACTGTATTGAAAGAGTGCAATATCGGCAGTAATCTTGCTGGGGCAGGAAACAGAAATTATCTTCATTTATTAAGATAGTTAAGACTTCAAATACTGTTAATTTCTTAAAATAATTCTTAAATGAGAAAACTTAATCTACACAAAACATTTGCTTCTGCTCCGTGGAATGGGGTTGGCTCTCAATTCTTCAGTAAATAAGAAGTGCTCAGATATCTCTGATGACAGAGACTGCATAGATGTTTCAATTAATCATGTTCAGAGAAGTTTTGCAGCTTTTAATTCTAGTTTCTCTCAATTTCCTGTAAAATTCAAAGGTCCTTTCATTAATTAAAAGACCTGATGGTGATGTAAGATTTATAAACCTGGATTTTAAATTAGGTAATTTATATTACTTGGGATAATCTGAAGCATATTCTTAGTTTGACCAGCAGACACTTTATGTCCCAAAATGCTGAATTCAGATATTTTTTATGTACCTCTTGGGAAAGCAGAGACTGCTACCCCAGAACAGGGACATGTCTGAGCTACATCTGCATGCAGAGCCGCTGTGAAATTCTTAGCACAGTCCTGAGAATGTTTAATGGACCAATACAAAATAATTCTCTTTCCAAGAGGAGAGCAGATGACTCAAGAAGCTGCAGAGACCCCTCCTCCAGCTGTTATCACACACCGTTTGCCACTCCAAAAATCAGTATTTGATGTTTGCAACCTTTAACTCTGGGGCTTTGCAAAGGTTCCTAAACTGTACCTGTTTGAATTGTACAAGCTATAGACAGATCTTTAAACCACTGCAACACCCAGATGAAGCCTCTGTCTCACTTTCTCCAACAGCTGTGTCCATTCTCTGCAAGCTAGGCTGGATCAGCTCAGAATTCACAAATCTTCCTGTGCAGAGTTTGTCCCAGAGAAAAGTTTGTCCTGCTTATCAAAGCAGAAAAAAATTTCCTAGTTTGAATAAAAATCTTAGTGTTGTATTGCCTTGTAAGGGCTATTAATATGTTGCTAATTTTTGCGTTGAACCCAAGCATTGTGGCATACTTACCTTCTATAGACAAGAGGAAATCAAGCAAAAGCTTCATTGCAAGCTTTTAGTACAAAGAGTTTATAATTTTAAATTAATGAATTGCAAATAAAAAGGCTTGTAATTGGTGATGAACCTGAACATAAGTGCCAAGCAGTTTTTATGTCCATTATATTATCACCTTAGCAAATCAAAATGATTTAAAATTACTTTGGCAGCAAAAAAAAAAAGAGCTTGTTTACTGTGGAAGGGAAGATACTACTCCTTAAAAAAACAGTATTTGTCTCACAGTAATAGGTGAAATGTGTCCAATTAACCCATTTTAGCCATCAGGGGTTTTTTTGTAATGGAGCAATGGAAAAATGTACAGTTGGCAAAAAGGCCTTTTAATTTTTAAATTTAAATCTTCTACACTGAACAGCTGATACAATGCAGATGAGAATGCATTGAGAGAACATGCTGGTGAGGCACCTGGATGGAGTGAGCCTGGCCAAGATTTTATTAAACTGAAAAAAACCCCAGCTTATACAAATAAGTGCAATAGCAGAAAGATGACAAGGTGCACTTTTTCTATCCAGAATACACACTCAGCAGAGAGTACCAGTCTCTGTGTGATTAGTTGTATACTGACACGTCTAATGCATGTTTCAATGAATTTGAAACAAAACTGCAGGCTACTCCAGCAATATGTTTCTCAAAATATGTAAACTTCCTTGGGGCTTAACTGTGGTGCAACTTCCAGAGCCATGCAAGGGAACAATAGGATTCAGACACTCCATAAAAAAATTGCACTGTGAGTGACTCAGCTTGCCTTGTAGCCTGCTGGTGGGGCATTGAAACATTATCCAGCCCTTTGCATGGGTTTCACAGAAAACCCACAGTTTGGCCTCAAAAGAATAAATCTTTTTGCTTATATGATGCCTAAATTGTCAGCATTGTCACTGCAGCATTAACATACCAATGGTTACATTTTGAAGTTGCATGGTGCTGCTGTTTATTACAATGTCCAAGTATATGTTAAGTGGGAATTCTCAATATTACAGCAGAATATTTATAATTTAAGTTTTTCAAGGCAATATTCAGTATTACTACTGGTTTCAGAGTGGTGGCACAATCTGTCTTGAGGCCATGGGGAGGAAGTTAAACACGGGAAAGGTTTGTTTGAGGTGGCAAAAATTTCAATGAAGGGAGCTTAAGAAAGAGTATATTGAAGGAAAAACCTGCGGCAGAAAGGAAAAGCAGCAGAAGGCTACAGGTGGAGATGCTTTCCCTTCCTGGTGCTTCAGAGATGGGCATAGAGGCAGCAACTTCATGTGGGTGGGAGCAGTGCAAAGCCGTCCAGTAGTAACTGTGCCATACCCTCCTGTAGGGGAGGCTGGAGCTGGGGAGTGTACAAGGTGGAATATTCCGTCTCAGGGCAGCTGCCTGCTCTGACCCTGCCTTGAGCAATGTTCAGACGCCCTGCCTGGCATCTCCCAAAGCCAGGCGGGGCTCCCCTGCCCTCGCAGCGCCTTGGCCTTTCTGGCGGCAGCGCTGGCGGCAGGAGGGGCAGAGGCGCGCTGCACACGGTGCCAGCGGCAGCCAAAGGGCCCTTGGGTGCATCCCCATCACACCTTCCTTGCGAAGCTCACATCTTGTGCTCCCCACCCTCGGGAGGCTGTGCCCAGACGGAGCCCGCCCTGCAGCCGCGGTGCCCGGCAGCGCCCATGGAGCCAGCACAGCCGCGCAGCCCCGCACGGACGGGCACACACACACAAACACACACGCGAGTGCCCCGCCGAGAAGGTTACAGCAACCAGCGGTTATAATTTTACTTAATCCTTTATGACGTTTTTAATTAAAAAGGCTTTAGTGCTTTTCTAGCGTGACATTTGATTGCACTCTAGATAATGCACCCTTGCCGATTCTGGCAGCAGTAAAGCGCTGAGAAAATATATGAAATATTTTTATAAGGAATTCTGTCTAATCTGTCTTCAATGGGAAACACAATGATTTTAAACCGTGTGTATTCTTTTCAATAAAATCACAATATATGCCAGAACAAGATAACTGAAGACAAACGTCCTGTCCAAATTACTGTCCATTCTAAACTGTTTTCATTCTTGTCTCTTAGATTAACATTTTTTTCATATAAGAATTAACTGAAATTTGTTGCACCATTTTGAAGTACTGACTGAAATGAAACCTACTACAAGCTGTTTGTAGCCTGTCTGAAAAAACCTGGGTCTGATTCTCTTGTCATCCATACCATTTTAATTTACTTGACTTAATCCTTATTTTCATCTAAAGCAGAATCATAGATCCTCATTCCTCAGAAACTGTCAGAATTAGGCTGTATTTTTACTTTTATCACTATTATGTATACCCCTTTGATTTAGTCCCATGTATTCCTTTATCCACTTTGGTCAGCAGTAATCACACTGTGCTTAAACATGGTACCTTGTTAATCTCTGACACTGAGCTGTAATGCTATGCTCTTTCCTGGATTTATGCAAATCTGAAAGTAGAAATGCTGCTACTAAGGACTTCACATACTTTGATGACAAGGATGCATTTACAAGATCAAAGAAAAAAAATTCTAGTCCTACTGTAGTCATTTGAAGCCATTGACAAAAAGAGCTCCTAGATTTTTCTCAAAATAACAGATCTCTTAGAGAATTATTTGGCTGGTCGTTTTGGTGGGGGTTTTTTTCCAATTAAAAAATGCTTTTGACATTTCAAATTATTTCTACCCAAGTTGAAGGAAAAGATATTTTTTATTCATTCTGAGGGGGAAAACCCCTGTATAGAGCAAAGTTGCCTTTTTTAAAAAAAATAAAAACCTTTTTTTTACAGTTTGTTGCAAAAACCGTGTATGTTTTGTGCTGAAAATAAAAATTCCATGGAATATTCCTGAAGAAAGCTTCAGTCATGGGAGATAAATTAGTCATTTCATGACAAATTTGTCTATAGGCCCATCACAGCAGTATATAAATGCTTCTCAAATGGATTTGTCCTCATAACATCCTTATGACATTAATAGTTCTTCCCCTTTTCTGCTACAGATGATGCAAAATGCACATCAAAACTTCCTCCTCATTTGTTAAATCCTGATTTTAAATGCCAAGCCCCAGATTTTTCAAACTGTGTTGTGCTTTATTTATGGTAGGGTGTTTTGTTTACCCCAAGTATAATTCCCAGTGGCTCGGACTCTCCCTGAAAGCTGAGCCTTGCTGCCAGCCAGGCACCAGGTGTCCCCTGGTAAGCACTCACTGCAGCGAGGAGCACACACACACACACACACACACAGTGATCACCTGTGTAAAAAAAGTGACCTGTGCCACTTGCTCAGGGACATGGGGTGACCTGACCCTGCAAGGGCACTGGTGCTCCACTGGAGCTGCCCCAGCCTTGGCCCACCTGCCTATACAAAGAGAAGGATGGAGGTGACTGGCAAAGGACCAGGCGTGTGTGTTGCAGGAAGGAAGTGGCTCCTCGGGGACAGCTCTGGGGACTGTGTGTTATCTAGGCAGATTGCTTTGAATTTGATATATACTTGAAAAAATTAATCCCACACTGGATCTGCTCTTGCATTGTTTTCTTAGAGGGGCTGGTGAGAAAACATTTATGCCCCCACCAAGGATGACAAAGGGCTTTGCAGTCAGAGGACACTACTTCAGTGACCCGTCCAACCTTCCCGCAGCTGCAAGAACTTCACGGCTTTCCATTTTTATGGTGAGATGAAAGTCCTTTTTAACAAGGCATTGCTAAAACCTCATCTTGAGCCATTTCCTGAATCCCATCCATATCCTATAGTGTGTGAAGTGGAGATAGAGAAGAAAACATTTTGTCAGACTGAATCTGGTGAATCTTGTGTCATTCACCAGCACGTGATCTGCCCTTTGGCTGCACACACAGAGTGATCCTCCATTGTGCGCATTCAAGTGCGTAGCCCCTTGCTTTTGGGTCATCCCAAAACCTTTGGATCCTTAGGCCGATATCATGGAGCTTCCCAGTGAGCTGAGAGAGCTGGTGGAAGCAGCCCTGTGCCATGGTGCCTGATGCCCAGTGCTGGATGTGAGTGATGAGGCTGCAGGGAGAGCTCTGCTCAGCTCTTCCAGACTGTGGTCACCAACAGGAGCATCAGGTTTCTTTAACAACCATGCTGTCACTGCAGTGCAGATGTTTATGTCTTGCCCAGATGCTGGTAGGCTTTGGGTTGAGTTTCTTTGTGAGTGCTGCCCCCATGTTTCTCATACCTACTCAGGAGTGGCTCATAACCCAGGTTTCTGCTGTAGTGCAAACCATGGAGATGAGAGTCCTTCAACCAAGTGGTGACCAAAACTTTCTAAAATGGGTGAAGCAGCTTGTCTTTTCCTACATACCATGCTGGGAAGTCAGTGTACTCATTTTGCAATGTTTCTCATGAATGTTTGATAACACTTTTCCAAAAAGCATTAACTCTGGGGCAAGCATGATGCAGGCAATATTTCAACTCAGAAAAACTGGCAAAGTTATGAGAAACTAAAGAGGGTATCTTAAAAGAACACATTTCAAACAACATTCACCATAAATATCACTATTTATAAGGTTTAGAAAAGGCATGGTTTTACAAAGTGCCTGTAATTTTTGAGGCACTACAACTAATTTTTCAACAGTAAATCTTCTCCTTGCTTTAAAATCAAAGTTCAGTACAGCCTTACCTTTTATGCCTACAATGAAATAGTAGGCTGGATGTCCAGGGTCAGAGAGTGGTGGTGCATAGAGTCACATCCAGCTGGTAGCCAGTCACTAGTGATGTTCCCCAGGGCTCACTTTTGGGAACAGTCCTGTTTAATATCTTTGTCAATGACCTGACAAGGGGATTGAGGGCACACTCAGTCAGTTAGAAGATGACACCAAGGTGTGCAAGTGTATTGGTCTTCTGGAGATTAGGAAAGCTCCACAGTGATGATAGGCCAAGGCAAATGATAAGTAATTCAACAAGGCCAAGTGTTGGGTCCTGCTCTTGCATCACAACAAGTGAAGGCTTGTGTTACCCATGCTTCTACATGTTTTAAAATTGCTTTCTGATGTTTCACTAAGCCTTCTGATGTTTATAGAACTCTAAGCAGAGTTCTCACACTTTTAATGTAAACAAGGAGATGTTTACACATTCTTCTCCTCAAGGAGGAGCCTTTTGAGTGATGGTGATATTCACCAACACGATTGATGGGGTGGTGAAACCCTTGACCAATAATTGGTCATTCTGTACAGTTATATATAATGGAGTCAGAATTTGAAATAAAGAGGACATTCCTTTCTGACCTCGGTCCTGTCCCTGCCTCATTATCTTGTGGCACCAAGAACTACTGGTGCCCTGCATCACTCCACAATGACAGGCTTGGGGTAGAGGGGCTGGAAAGCTGGCTGGTGGAAAAGCATCTGGAGGGGCTGAGAACTGGCTTGAACATGAGCCAGCCAGATGGCCAAGAAGGTCAACCCTGGATTGTATCAGAAACAGTGTGGCTGCAGGACCAGGGTGGTTGGTGTCCTGCTGTACTCTGCTGTACAGCACTGATGAGACTGTACCTCAAGTCCTGTGTTCAGTTCTGGGGCCCTCACTACAAGAAAGACATTGAGGGGCTGGAGATAGTCCAGGGAAGGGCAACAGAGCTGGTGAAGGGCCTGGATAATCGTCATGTGAGGCACAGCTGGGGAAGCAGGGGGTGTTTAGCCTGGACTAAAGGGAGGTTCAAGGGTGACCTTATTGCTCTCTACAATTACCTGAAAGGAGGTTGTAGCCAGGTGGGGGTTGGCCTTTTCTCACAGGTAACAAATGATAGACAAGAGGAAATGGCTTTGAGTTGTGCCAGGAAAGGTTTAGATTGGAAATTAGGAAAAATTTCCTCACAGAAAGGGGTTTTCCCAGCATTGGAACATGACATGGATGTTGAGTCACCACCCCTGGAAGTATTTAAAAGATGTGTAGATGTGACAGTTGGGGACATAGTCTAGTGGCGGACTTGTATGTTTTAGATTAAAGGTTGGGCTCAATGGTCTTAGAGGTCTTTTGCAACCTAAGTGATGCTATGATATTTAACATCAGTAATGCATATTACTCCTACCATTATGTGTGGCCTTAGATATATCAGGAGAAGGATGGAGATAAATTCATATTTTAAAGCCAATTTTCTATGGAGTACAGTCCGTTTTTCCTTAATAGGCCAATTTGGTTCAAAGAATACTTTGAGGCATGCTTTAAAAGAAGCAGGTTCTCAACTACATATGTCAGGTTGCAGCCAATAATGAAATTTTATAACTCACTGAAAAATTAGATCTGCGATGGAAAATTTTGACACACCCTTAATTATTGCATCCTGAATGAACCCAATACAATAAAGGAAACTGATAAAACTCAGGAAACACAAAAGTTACGTCTGTAACAGCAATACAGACCAATGCTGTGTGTGCTACACAGCAGAGTTCTGGAGATCTTGATTTTTAAATCAGAATGTCTGGCTTGTAGCCTCAGCAGCATGCCTTCTGCATGGCTGCATGGAAAACCAGCCCAGGATATACTTGAACAAAAAATAACATCATTAAAAGTCCCAGTTATCTTATGCTAGTTGTAACAATCAAAGCCCCCGAGCCCCAGGCCCCTGAAACATGAATAATCTTACACTCCTTAGTGTACTCTTTAGAGCATGGTCTGTTTCTCTGTGAGAGAAAGAAGCTGCAGTTCAGACACATAGAACAAATGGGGCATAGGGGAAATAGGACTACAGTTTTATTTAGGTACTTGAGTTCTACTTGAGTTCTGCTGCCTTTCAGAATGTTATTTCCTTATTATCAATGAGGATCTGGGTTTGGCTGATTTGCACACAGCCACACAAGGGAGAAGTGACAGAAAAGCAAAGCTTGCTTCAGCAGTGCTGTTGTAAAGACACAGTATTGTGTTTAAATTCTGTGCAACTAAGGGTCAATTTAATTCCTTTATTTAATATTCTACTTTTGCCTTTCTCTTAGAGGAATGGTATGAAGTACTTGTAATAGCTACATCTTTATGCCATTTGGCAGCTTATACAGTTTAGGCAGTGTTGATTATAAAAAGAAATCAAGAATTAGAAAAAAAAATACAAGAAACAAAACGAAAACCAAAACAACCAAAAGATGAACACTATCACAGGTATCAGAATTTCTTTGGGGTTTCTACATCTAATCGCACACCTGCTGAGCCACCCCTCCTTTTCTCCTGGCTCTTTATGACTTCTGTGTTCCTGCCACTCTAAAGCTTGAATCCCGAGCTGCCTTGTCCGATGCTCTCGCTCCCTCTGGTGGCTCCGTGCTCTCCACACACCGACTCTGAAAGACGCTCCACACAAGCACTTTGGAGGACACTGCATTCATCCGATGGGCTGCAGATTTCCCTTTATGCACAAGCATACTTGATACACTGGATTAAAGAAGGAACTAAAGGAAAGAAACTTAAAAAAGGGAACTGGCATGCCAACTGGTTTAAGCACACAAATGGAGTGAGATAGGCGGGTTGCAGCCCACCATTCAATCTGCAGTTTCCCCTTTTGATGGAATTTATGGCATGGTGCATTTGGAAATCAAACTGCTCGCGTAGCTCATGCCAGATCTGCTCCCTGTGTGGGGAAATTTGGGCAAGCATCAGGAAAGTCTGCAAGGTTCCCTCCACGAGCCTTCCAGCAGTTTGTTTTGTCAGATGTTGGCCACCCTGCAGATAAAGCCTCAGGCTCTGTAGATGTCTGAGGGCGCCTGCCAAAACCCGGTCACCTCCTGTGTATTGCCGGGCTCTGCCCTCCCTCACCCCCTCCTCACAGACTTTGTGGAGCAGAATCCAGTTCCCTTCATCTCCCTCTGGGCCCCCATGGTCCTGCAAAGAGAGGATTTCATAGTACAGAGCCTGCCTCAGGCAAAATTCATTCTAAAATATCTATTCCCAGAGGTCAAAACAGAGGATCTTAACGTCAAGAGGCACTGTTCCTTTCTGTGCAAGTCTCTGCACAGATCACCATGGACTTCAATGCAGGCAGAGAGCCAGTGATGCAAAAAGCATGCACTCTGAGATCTCTGCTTCTGTCTGTGATGGGCAGACAGCCCTTACAAAGGACAATGTTTGACAAAAGAAATAAGTCATTTGTCTAAACAAAATGCTGTTCCTTTCATGCCCTTTTATGCTATAGAACAGATAGATTATGAGAAGGGGAAGTCCTTTGAAATTCTTTTAAATATTTCCCATAAGGCTCTATTGCTTCATGTATTTGATTCTTATTGAACTGTTTGAAAATGAGTATATTTGAGGCTCTACACCCCTTCCACTGTCTGAAACAGAATGAGATACTTTCTCACCACTGACCAGCATGCAAGACCTGCTAGCTCAAGTCTCAGCATGTGCACAGCTTCTGTTAAAGATCAGGGCTTAGTGCCCAGGCCTCTCCGCATCTGAATATTAGATTCCAAATCCACCATGTGGATCCTGTTAACTCCACACTGAGAAAGAATACCAGAGCTCAGAGTGATAATCTGTAATGAGCCTAACCCAAAATCCCCAGCCAAAGCAGCTGTGACCTCTGAAGGAGCTCAGACCCAGATCCAGACTTCTGTCACTTACCCCAGCTCCACAGGCTGTGCATGCAACATTAACACAACTCCAGTCCCAGGGGACAAAAGCAAACCACAGACTTGCTGATGCCCCAGCTGTGCTTGATTTACTGAAACTGGATTACAGGCTTTCCCTATCACAACTGGCTGTACCACTGGCATGGCTGGAAGCAAAGGACATGATTGTTTTCTCCTGCAGTGTGCTAGTATGTTCCTGCTTATTTTCGATATTGTAAACAAAAGTGAAGCAAGGCTTGATATTTACGCAAAAGCTGTTTCTCTGCAGAGTGGCAATGAGAACAAAGAGCTTGATTACAGAAATCTTTCAACTCCTCCTTCACAGAATCACTGTGTTGGAAGAGACTTTCAATATCATCAAGTCCAACCCATGCTCTAACACCACAACCAAACCATGGCACCAAGTGCCACATCCAGTCTTTTTTTAAAACACATCCAGGGATGGTGACTCCACCATCTCCCTGGGCAGACAATTCCAGTACTCTATCACTCTTTCTGTAAAAAACTTTTTCCTGATATCCAGTCTATATTTCCCTTGGCATAGTTTAAGACTATGTCCTCTCGTCAGTTGCTGCCTGGAGAAAGAGACCAACCCCCAGCTGACTACAGCCACCCTTCAGGAAGTTGTAGAGAGTGATAAGGTCACCCCTGAGTCTCCTTTTCTCCAGGCTAAACATCCCCAGTTCCCTCAGTCATTCCTCACAGGGTTTGTGTTCCAAGCCCCTCTCCAGCCTCGTTGCCTCCTCTGGATGTGCTCAAGCATCTCAATGTCCTTCCTAAACTGAGGG
>VWYP01032778.1:103240-124732 GCA_013400435.1 Pycnonotus jocosus | reverse complement strand
GACACCACTGGTGACTGTCCCCAGCTGGATGCAGCACCATTCACCAGCACTCTCTGGGCCCAGCCATGCAGCCAGTTCCTGACCCAGCACAGAGTGCTCCTGTCCAAGCCACGGGCTGCCAGCTTTTCCAGCTTCCCACTGGTCATCTCTTCACCCCTTTTTATGTCAATACCTCCAATTCTGCAGCTATTTTCTGCTCCTTAACCTGGCAATGAGAAATGCTAAAATCACTTATCTCTTCAATTTTTCCTGCAGGATATGTATCAACACTATCTACAATATATTCATGTCTCTCTCAGTAAGTACAGCTGTGAGGAAGAGAAGAAAACAGAAACAAACCCTCAGACAGAGAGGTGAAACAATGGTGAGAACAAGCCTCCCTGCAAAGCTTTCAAGCCTGCTGTGTTTTGATTGATCCATAGCCCTCTGTGAGCAGAATACCTCACTGCTTCAACATTTATAGTCTTGGGCAAAGGCAAGGAGAGATATGAGAGAAGTTTAGATTCAGAAGCATCTTGATCAGTTTCTTGGGCTACAATTTTGGTTTAAGAGTTTTAATTTTGTCCAGAATACATCTGTCATGCCTATTGCTGATGTTCTCTAAAATCTAATCAACACTTTTTTTTTATTATTATTCACTGTCTTCCAAAGATGAAGTCAGAAATTGGACTAGGTATCTGCATCTTACATGTAGAGTGTAGACTTTGATCAAGGAACTCGTTACAGAAATTATACACAGCTTAAAGGTCTCCAAAAATATCAAAGTGGAAAGACTGAGAAGTGGGCTCGCATCAGATCCTCCTCACCATCAGATGCACCAGTCACATCTGCCCAGGAGCACAACCTTACTTTGGTGTTACCCTTCAGTGAAAACCCTGTCCAGGGCTCACCCACCTATCCTGAAGGAACAGGGACAGAACAGCTTCCCCTGTATACAACAGATTGACACAATACACTCCAAGAAGACATAAACCACAGGTTATGTGCCTTCAAAATTTCAATCCTTTGTCTCTTTTCTCTGGTGAGAGTCAGGCTGAAATTGCTTTGGGAATAAGAGAATTTTCACTCTTGTAACCCTGTGGGGAAAACATTAGGAAATCACAAGCCTCGTCTTTCATATGTGGAAGTCATGCCTTACTAATGGATCACAGTGCTCTCTGAGGAAGATATGAAGAGGTTTTAGAAGTGTCCTAGATGGCATTGAGGGCTAGAGAGCCAAAACTATGTATGCAGATCACTACACCCACTGGAGCATCCCTTGTATGGATCAGGTTATGCATGGATCATCTCTTCCCATTGTTGAGCTACATGGGGGAAACTGCTGGGATCCACTGACCTACAGTTGCCATTTCTTAGGGATGTAAATTAAACTTCCAGGCATGAGACACTTGAAACACAATACCCATCATATAACAAAGCCATGTATTACAGACAGATGAAATTCTCTATGCCTTTCCACAGCACATGTGTGTGCACACATACCCACACACAGATACACATGTGCACAGTTCAGGATGATGTGCATTCAGTTCAGCCTTTCATCTTTGTATCCTTTCAATTTTGCATCAGCATGATTTTATCCTAAATGATAAGTTTTTGAAACAAAAATGCCTCTGCTTTTGCAATTTCTTATTTTTTTTCCCATTACTGATTTTGTATGGGATATTTACTGCACTTTGTTTGGCATGGCCTTTCAGGAGGGATATGTATGTTCCTTTGAGCCTGCCTTTTGTTGGAATACTGCTCATTTTTCCTGTCCCACTCTTTTTCCTCTCTCATTCTTTATAATGGCATGGGCTGAGCACAGGGCTTGCTGGTTCCCCTGTAACTCAGATCTCCCCTCTGCCTGGTGGGCTGCAAACTCGGAGCAGGTCCATGTTGCCTTGTTTTTGTTGGGAGACTTTTCCTGTTTGCCTTTGTCCTTCTCAAGGGGCTTTCTGCAACATTCTGCACTCTTGTTTGATTTGGTTTCTAAGGCAGTGCCCCAGGGTTCTGTGGGCAGGCTGGTGAATTTGTGTGTACAACTGGCTGCAGATCATTCTGCTCCATTCTCTGGGACAGTTCTACAGCTGCTCTTTTGTTTTGCCCTGAAAAAATGAGGGTAACATCTGTCTCTTCTGATAATTGTGAAATTGCCCTGAAAATCCACCCTGTAGATCCAGTGCTTCTGGAAACTTACATAAACAACCTGTTTTCTCCCAACAGAATTAGATTTATAGGAAAATCTTTGTAAAAAAACCAAGAAATTTCTTCCTAAGGTCAAAGACATTGAGAAAGTGAATCTGTTTGGGGGGATTGCTGGCAAAGCTACATATAGGTGCTTTCTTTGAATTGCAGCTGCAGATAACTAAGTCCTACTTTCCTATAAAGAGCCCACATTTAGATAATTTCCGAGCTGTCTGCTCAGTGAAACTCCCACACAGAAAAAGGAGAGGCTTTTCACAGTACCTTGAGAGCAGTTGTTGCACAGATGATGCATCCTCTGAGGAGCAGCTGTAATCGTAAAGTAGATGAACTCTGGAGCTGAACTCTTTGCTTGAGTTGAGTGTTGCCAGAGTCATATGGGAATGATGATGCTCGGAGCTGAGCTGTGCTGCCACTTCAAGGCTTCTGTTCTTAAATATCAGTTACACCTAACAGCAGTTCAGAAGCTGTGAACTGCTAAATAAAAGCTAACTGTAAGTACTCTCCCTTTACTAAAATAACCTATGTTTAGGTTATTTTAAAAACCCGTTTACCAAATAAATCTCATGTGGGAATTGGAAAAGCAGAGCAAAACCCATGTACTATGTATGTTGTACACATACATAGTACACAAACATGATACACAAACTACATCACCAAGGAATGTCTATATGGCTTATTTGACACTTAGGTAATTAACTCTAGTAAAATATTGTTGTAGAGTGAATCAATTTTTCAAATTAAAATATTTCAAAATATTTCAAATTAAAATATTTTTGCCAACCTGATGCAGAAGTATTGCATCCCATTGTGGAAGAAAACAATAAATAGTCTTAAGATGTTTGAGGATTTCTGTTTTGGAGGGACAAGATTGGTATCAGCCATGTCTGAAGCTTGGGCTGCCAGCACTTAGGAATGCAGGAGGGAAAGGCAAGTTTCTGGTAGCTGCTGTCATGAACTGGAATATTCATCCTAAAAGTTTGCTGGGAACAAGGAATATGTGGAGCTGGATACAGACCAGACTTCAGAGACAGCAGCAGCACAATGTTGTCTGTGTGTCAATATTATGAATATCTGCTTCCATCAGCTGATGAGACTCCTTAGCCTGGTGCATTGTTACCACTCCAAACTCCTCCAAGTCTGACCAACACCAGAATCAAGGAAGACTTACTTGAAAATGGTCAAAGAATCACAGAATCACAGGATCCCTTAGGCTGGAAAAGACCTAAGATCATCGAGTCCAGCTGTTAACCCAGCACTGCCAAGCCTACCATCAAATGCCACATCTACAAATCTTTTAAATACCTCCAGGGATGCTCACCACTTCCCTGAGCAGCCTGTTACCATGCTGGATAAACCTTTCAATTACTATTTTTTTTCTAATATCAAATCTAAACCTTTCCTGGCACAACTTGAAGCCATTTTCTCTTGTCCTATTGCTTTATTACCTGGAGGAAAAGCCCAACACCCACCTCACTACAACTTCCTCTCAGGCAGTTGTAGATAGTGATAAGATCTCCCCAAGACTCATTTTCTCCAGGCTAAATGCCCCTAGCTCCCTCAGCCACTCTTCATAGGATTTGTGGTTTAGACCTTTCACCAGCTTTGGTGCTCTTCTTTGGACACAGTCTGGCACCTCAATGCCTTTCTTGTACTGAGGGTCTCTCGAGCACAGTACCCAAGGTGTGGCATTTTTATCATCAACAAAAGCATCAGCACTGGCTCAGGAGACTTACAGATGTGGTCTGAATCATCTTCAAAATCAGTGTCTTCTCTCTTCTCAAGGAAAGCTGTGCCTACTTGGTTACAACATCTTTCCTGAAATAAAACTGAAAGCCCAAGCAATTCTGACTGACTAAGCTTTCCCCAGTGAAACTGGCTCCAATGAGGGGAGCAGCAGAAAAATAAATTACCCTACTGGAACTTGTTCTGTACTTACCACATGCTTAAAGTGCAGTTTTTCTGTCTGGGTATTTTCATAAGCAATAAGGTTGCAGACATAGCATTTTTCATCGTATTTCCCCTGCTTTGGAGTATACAACATGCACTGTCTTTATGGCTGAATAAAAGGTCATGACTAGCTGGCTGGTAACACAAAATGCATTTTTACACTAATGGCAAGGTATTCTAGCTTTTATTTCATGTTGCACTGACTGCATATTTACATAAACCGTACATCTGTTTGGTTAAGTTAAGCCAGAGGGTCATGGTCTTTGTCTTTACAAAAGAGCTGATTTAATTTTATTGAACAAGGCTGTCTATTTAAAAGATCAAAGTCAGTGCAGCCCCCTGCAGCAACAACTTAAAAGTTTCTTCAACTATTCAAATTAATAAAATACGATATTTGGGACTGAACAAGCAGGAAAAAGAAAAAAGGAAAAATAAAAATAAAAACTCCTTGGGGGCTTTGTTTATCCTGAACTTTGAGAGAGACATTTTTCCTTTTATCAAAGTCACATTGAGTGTCCTGATTCTCCTGGCTCTGAAAAGGCAGGAATTGATAACAGAGGCAGCATGCACAGTGTTAGACAATTTTCTAGAAGCTGTTAATGCTGTGGGGAAAAGACACAGTACACTGAAGAAAACCTATTGAAGAACTGGCCTCTCTAGCTTCCATGTGCTAGTTCCAGGCACTAGTGAACTCCTACTTGATAAAATATCAGTTTATATATAAAATTACTTGGTAACGCTACAGAAAATAATGGTAAAAATCATGGGTTTGAAACTGTAGCTGTAGTGGACATAGACATTTTATGTCTCCTGAGAGAGCCTTCATGTCACCTCCTGGCATCTGACTTAGGGGAAATTGTCTTGCAAACCTGTTTTTGGGAGGGGAATGGCTAAACACCTGCCTTACATTTCACTGCTGAAGTTTGGTATTTGGTTACAAGTAGCTTCCTCACCTCCCAGACTGACAGCAGCACTCACTACAGCTACACTGGGTAAGCCCCACAGCTACACCTCATGCTGTGGCAGAATGGGGTCAAGCACACACCAAAATTCACTCTTTGCACATGTCCAGAGGTTATATCTGGCTGGCAGCCCAGGAACATGGACCAAAAGGAGCTATAGCATGTTCCAACTTCACCCTCAATTAGGAGACTGATGAAACTGGCCCCAAAATCTGTTTTGACCCCAAGGAAACATTTCAAAGTGATCTATGTTGCTTCTACATGTCTCCTACACAATACATCCACATTATCACTTCAGCTTGGATTAGGAGAGTGCTGTGGCAGCTCTCCTCCTGACCAGCCATCCTTGCCATGCTTTGCTTCATGTGCTGAAACAGCCATGGCATCTATCAACTGGATTCCATCCAGACAAAGCTAAACAAAAAAGATCTGGTGCAGGAGTGCACTTACTGCACTACAGCTGCTAACATGAAGCCAGTCAATGTGACCAGATTAGAGCTGGTCTAAAATAAATCTCTGAAATGCACAGAGGGCACACACTGGGTCCCCTGTGCCAGCTCCTCCGTGCTACAGATCATCCCTACTTGTTCCAGGCCACCTGCTAATGTAGACACAACCCAAAGAGGCTGCACTGCTGCTTTGTAACCCTCTCACTGTTTAAATGGGTGAATAGTGCCATTTTAGGCGCCATATGGCATCCCTGCAGGCCTCCAGCTGCCACTCTGCAGATCAACAGCTCAACCAAATGTCTCGTGTCATATCTGGCAGCCCCATGCAGACATCTCAGATACCTTAGGGAGGCTAACTGCTGAGGATGTCTATGTTTAGACAACTGAACACCATTTTATTTTAGCATCTATTCCCCTCCAGACCAGAAAAATTGAAGGAAATGAGATTAAAAATAAGAAAGGAGACATTTGAAATACTATGGTGTGTTCTATGAAATAAAATAAGCAATATAGAATAAATAAAATAATAAAAATAGAATTTCTTGAAAACTTAATTTAAAACTCTTTTTAAAAATAAACTAAATAGTATAGAAAGCTTAATCTGACAGCCACAGAAGTATTGTTTTGTCCTTCATGAAACAGCGGAATTTTACAAATTGCATTTATTATTCAGTAAGGGCTGAATTCACCGGCTTTAACAGAATAATTGCAAAGCTTGAGATTCGGTTTCTGTTTGTGTAATTTACTGGCCCAATGCCCCAGATGCTCTGAGGACTGCATCATCAGAGTCTTTGCAAGACCATATCCTAAAGCTAGTAAATCAATAAATTATCAAATTACTAATTTTGCTGAGATAGTAATAAAAGAAACAGGCCTTGGTGTGTTTTCTATCCTGAGGGTGACTGACAGAGAGCAGCCCTGGACAGAGAGCCAGTCTGTCACTGGCAGACTCCTGGTGTCCAGCAAGGGTTGGCTGCAGGTAAGCAGGGATGCTCTCTGGGCTGAGCACACTCAGGACTGCCCGGCAGAGGCTGGTGGCCACGGGCCAGCGCTGTGTCATGGCTTAGCCTCCCTCACACAGGAGGTCTTACACAGCAAGCACCCTCCAAAGCTGCAGAAAAAACACTTTCCCCTGCCAAGGAACCACCTAAGTGTATGAATCTGCAGGGAAATTCTTGGAGACTACAGGCCTTTCAAACTTAAACAAAAATCCTGACCTCTTGTGGCCAGCAAACTGCCCAGCCAAAGTTTCTGTCATATTCTCACCCAGGTGACACTCCTGCTGGGTGCAGGGTGGCCATTTGTGTATTCCTGCTGCTCCTCTCCCAGACCTGCCTGAGGAGTCATTGACAAACCTCACATTTTAACTTCTCCATGGGTCCACAGGAGGCCACAAATGTGTTCAGAGGGCTGGAGCACCTCTCTTACAAAGGCAGGCTGAGAGCTGGGGATGTTCAGCCTGGAGAAGTGAATGCTTTGAGAACCTTAAAATAGCCTTCCAATACCTAAAAGGGTCTTATAAACAAGAGGGAGAGTGACTTTTCACACGGGCAGATAGAGACAGGACAAGGGGAAATAGTTTTAAATTAAAAGAAGAAAGATTTAGATAACTGGAAGAAATTCTTTACTGTGAAGCTGTTGAGGCATTGAAATGAGTTGCCCAGAGAAGTTGAGGATGCCTCATTCCTGGATGTGTTCAAGTCCAGATTTAATGGGCCTCTGAGAAACCTGATCTAGTGGATGGTATCCCAACCCACAGCAGGGGTTTGGAACTTGAGGATCCTTAATGTCCCTTTTTACCTAAGCCATTTTCTTGATTCTGTGATTTGTCCTAAATGTAAGCACAGTCTTCTGAGACACTGTGGACAAAAATCTGGCAGAAATGCCACAGGAATGGGAAGTATGGAAGTGGTTCTGCACATTAACATCCTGCATGTGGCACACATTTCCTTGCAGACCTTTAATTCTAACAAAGATATGAGAAAGCGAATGTTTGTTTTCTCTGCCTCGGTTTGCTGTAGTCCTAGTCTGCATCAGTAGCTTTGAGTTACAGAAAAATTTAGACCATGAATATATTCTGTATGTGTGTAATTAATAATGCCTAATGTCAATTTTAGAAGATATATATTATCAGCACCATTTCAAATACAAACCTACACTTCTAAGAGTGCAGCATCAAAACCCAGAAAGTCTGGCTTCATGGGCAAGTTTGCGTCAGGAGAAAAGGCAAGTGGATTTTCTCAAGCTGAGTGATCTTTTTCCTGGACAACCTAAGGTTACACAGTATTTAGGACACACATATTTGCACCCTGATCATTCATATGCAGTAGTGTCTTCTATACGAGAATTTTCTCTATCCAGGACTGCATATCTGAATGCTTTATAATTTCTAAAATAATTGGAGCACATAAAAGTATGCATTTTCAGTCTGCATGTATGGCAAATCCAAAGGCTGCTGAAACACAAATAATATACCAAACAAAAGAGCATCCATTTCTAGAATTTATAAATTTATAGAATGTATAAATGATATATTAATAACATACTCAAACCCATTAAACAGTGTATGAATAAAATATATTTTTAGAAGTTTTTCTTTCTATTGTCTTGTATATACAGACTGGGTATAAGAACTACAGTACTAGTATATTTTTATTTAGAGGACAGATTCATCGATAATTGCACTTGCTTAAAACAGAAAAGTAAGTAAAAGTGTTTTAAATTAAACTTACATTTTAAGATTTTTTTTTTTTCTGGAACTGAGGCTTTATTTCTGACCTCACAAAGGCTTATATGTATGTTTAGTTTTACACTTAGGAGTAACAATGGTTAAACAAATGTACATAAAAATAAGCCTTTGCAGACCTGAAGTCTTGATGTAGCCTGCTTTTACATGCAACCTGTTCAAACACCCACACAAGAAAGAAAAGATGAACTGAAAAGGTGCAATCATTCTGATTGCTCAGAATCTCTGCAGTTTTTCATTTCGCATCCTCTCAAAAGAATACTAGTTCTCATTAACAAATATTAATAGGATATATAAAAAGTTTTGTAAAAAGTATTTTAGTAATCATTTATAAGTTTTTAATTTCAGGTTCTCCCCAGGTCTCTGTTTCTCATTGGCTGGCATTGACTGGTTTCCCTCTGAAAATAATTGATATTTCATTTGCATATATAAACAGCCTTGGACTTTATTATTTAGAGCCCTTGGTGTTTACTGGCACTCATTTACAACTTTTTTTTTTTCCAGGATACCCATGGAAGAGCAACAGCTGCTCATTCTCTATTCAAAATAAAAACTGGATTTTCTGTTCCTAAATGTTATGATCATTTTATTGTTTTAGTGCTGATATTTCAGCCTCTCCTTGGGCATCTAATGTTCCTGAGGCAGTCCAGTAAATTTTGGTACCGAATGGATTGGTAACAGATTCTCCTGGTGATGAAGATGCAACATGATAGCATCTCAAAATGTCCTAATGTCAGAGAGCACTCTGAGGTACCTCATATATGACTGTAGTGTGTTTATTTCTTTATTAAGAATGCTGAATGATGTGAGTAGAATTTTGCCTTATGGAGAAAAGTACAGCAGCAACCACAAAACAGATAACCTGCACATATTACTGTTGACAGAATAAAACCGTATTTAGTATTTCTGTGAGACAAAACACATCACAGTGCATTCTCAGGTACCAAAACCATTGGGGCAATAAAACATATCTTTAAAGTGCTACTTAAAAAGCTTTTGTGTAGTAGCACAAAAGTTGCTTTCAAAAAGCACAGTGTTTCTCAATTAGTTGTAGAACAGTCTTGAGAACCTCGTCCTTGGAGGGGCTGGCATCAACCTCTTGGCATGCAGGATTCACCATCCTTCTGTATGACTCTTCGACTCTAAAAACAAAACAAGAGAAATTAAACTTCAAAATGCACAGATATGAAATTAAATTAGTCATCAGTCTCAAAAGACAGTGCTCACACTGCAGAGACATATGATAGAAAATCTAATATGAAGCTAAGAATGAAATCTACTGCAAAGAGTAATAAACCATTAGTAACTATTACAATGTAAATCTCAAAGAACATAGTTTTCTTCACATTGTTTTCCAGAGCTCCAGCCATATTAACATGGCATGGCATAAAGTATTTCTTTCTTTACAGCTTATCACTGGATACAGTCTGGTATAGCAGTAAAGTGGACAGTCTGCTTCTAGCACCTGGATTTTTATTTTTTTTTCAGTTTCTGCTGAGGTATCTCTGAACTATATGGCACTGCATTATGTAGTTGTGCTCATTGACTGATCTCAGCTTTGACTCACTGGATTACAGAGTTGACATATCATTTAATTCCTTCCTTTGATCAACTAACCAGATGAATAACAGGATAAAATACAGGATGAAAACCTCTTCCCTTAGGCTCTAAGCATAATGCAGAACTCTCCCACATTTAGTCTTTGGGGGTGTGAATGAGGATGGGAATATTATTTTCTATGTTCTCATAATGCCATTCAGGAAGGAAGTCACAAGACAAATCAAGGAAGATTCTGGATGTTCTCATATTCAGATTGACATAATTAACAGGTAGAAATAACTAAAAGCTTTCTGACACAAATGTGAAGTAACAGAATTAAAATGTAAAAGATTCTTAAATGGCAGTATGCTCCCTAGCTAACTCATCCCTCTGCAGGTCCCACAATATGAGTTGTGTGTCCACACAGAGTTTCTGTCAAAATTAAGCAACCAGAGAATCACAGAATGTTAAGGGTCTAGAATGAACCTCAAAGATCATCTAGTCCCAACCCCCTACCATGAGCAGGGATGCCTCCCACCAGACCAGGTTGCTTAAGGCCCTATCCAACCTGACTTTGAACACTGCCAGAGTTGGGGCATCCAGTGTCTCTGGGCAACCTGTTTCAGCATGGCACCACCCTCACAGTTAAAAATTTCTTCCTCATAGCTAACTTAAAATTTCTCTTCTTCCTATGTGTATCCATCAATCCTTGCTCTACCTCTACAGTTCCTGATGAAGAGTCCCTCTCTGGCTTCCCTGAAGGCCCCTTCAGATACTGGAAGGTTGCTATGAGGTGTCCATTCAACCTTTTCTTTTCTAGGCTGAACAGCCCCCCTTTCTCAGTCTGTCTTCATAGGGGAGATGCTCCAGTCTCTTATCAACTTTGTGACCTTCCTCTGAGCTTGCTCCAACCGTTCCATGTCCTTATTATGTTGGGAACACCAAAACTGGTCTCAACACTCGAGGTGGGGTCTCACAAGGGCAATGTATAGGAGGAGAATCCTCTCTTTCAACCTGCTGGCCATGGTGCTTTTGATGCAGCCCAGGACACAACTGGCATTCTGCGCTGTGACTGCACATTGCCAGCTCATGATGAGTTTTTCATCAACCCTCAAGTCTTTCTCTGCAGGGCACTCTCAATCACTTCTCCATCCAACATGTAGATGTGCTTGGCATTGCCAAGGCCCAGGTATAGGACATTGTATTTCCCTTTGTTGAATTTCATGAGGCTTGCATAGATCCACCTGTCAGGCCTGTCCAGGTTCCTCTGAATGGTGTCCCTTCCCTCCAGTACATCCACTGCATCATACAGCTTGGTCTCATCAGCAAATCTGCTGAGGTGCACTCACTTCCACTGTCCATGTCACCAAAAAGATGCTGAGGAGCTTCAGCCCCAATGGCAACCCCAGAGACCACCACTTGTCACTGGGGACAATAAGCCCTTGAGCAAACTCCTTGTGTGCTGCCATCCAGCCAATTCTTCATTCACTGATGGTCCATCAATCAAATCCATGCCTCTCCAACCTGAACATGAGGATGTCATGTGGGACACTGTCAAACGCTTTACAGAAGTCCAGGCAGATGTCATCAGTTCCTCTGCCCTATCCACCAATGTTGAATTTGTCAGGGAAGACTTCCTCTTTGTAAAGCCACTTTGGCTGTTGTCAGTGACTATTTCTAAGGTATATCATCACCAGAAATTTAAAAGCCTAAAGGTAGATTTCAGCTTTGCTTGTAGATATGGAAACCAATATTCAGGTCTCTCTGCTGAGGTATCTATACAAACACTAGGTATTTCAGTTTCCACCTTAGATAAAGATGATCTAATCAATACATTTGGCAGAGCCTAGACAACAATTCAGCACACCCTGAAACAGGATACCTAGAGTGTCATTCAGTTGCTTAAGTTAATGTAACTAGTACTGCTTGAGATGCTCTGGACTATCTCATTTAGCTTCCAGTTCCTAGCCCAGAAAGTGTCCACAGGTTCTGCATCACATGTCATATCGAAAGGCTTTAGGTACTTAAGTTTAGATCACTGAGCTCCAAAGGAGTGGTGAGATAAATCACTTTGAAGACTCCATTGAATGTATTGACTATACTGGCAACTGAGACATTTTGCACAACTAAAGGCATCTACAAGAGGATGTTTAAATTTTATTCTCTTAATCTAAAGCTCAAGTCCAGAACTTCCTGGGGAAACTGTGTGTTTCAACTCTTGACCCCCAAGCCCTTCTTGACATCACTAAGAAAGACACTAAAATAAAAGCAGTAAAGCAAAATATGAGTATTTTAACTCAAAGCTCCTTTACAGGACCATTCAATGATACATCTGCACCTTTCAAACACTTTCAATTAGAAGTGACAGAATTTACCCTCCCTGACAGCCATGCATTCCTTCCAAAAAAACCAACAACAAAACAAAAGCTTATACAAAGGAAATTCTTGTCCCAATAATGTGAGAGGCACATTTGTTATTGATCCCACAGGAGCCAAGATTGCCTCCAGCCTCTTATTCCCCATTAAAGGGTACCTTTGGCGAAACAAGCTGTTAACTTCCAGCTCAACTTCCTCCTTTGTTTTCTCCAGCCCTCGATGCTGAAGTCTCCGGACTCGTTCTTCAGGGTCAACAGTAAGGAGAAGAACAAGATCAGGTTTAAGCAGATCTTCAGGCCACTGATACACCTCATCTTGAGCTGGTGGAAGATCCTGGACTTTCTCACTTGTTTCAGTGGCAATTGTGTAGGCAGCTGTGCTGTGCCAGTATCTGTCAGGAAAATACAAAATGGAGGGAGAGAAATTTTAAAGAGAATATTAATTCTTCAGTAATACAGGAGACAGTTGGCATTATAACAACAAGTCAGTAATGATGAGATAGGTGACACCATGGCTTTGAAGGGAAATCCAAATAACAGTTCTGTGCTATCCATTATTTCTTAGCAACGATAATAGTGTACTATTCAGAGCTAATGTGAACTATTAATTAAAACATTATGTAAAGATTTTCACATACACCTATCAAAAAAAGTCTCTTCATATATTGAGTAAGGTCAGAGAAGAGTTACAATATATCTCAAAATCCTTTACCCTGAGTCCCCTTTTTTGTGGTTCCCATCCTACTTAATGCAATAGATTTGGTAGAAAACATGCAGTCTTCGCAAACATGTGAATGAACACAGGCATTATTGATGTTACTAATTTTGCTTGCATTTAACATTCTCCCCACTACAAGGCACTGGTTTTGATAGATCTCCATGGATTTGAGGCTGGTTGAAAATAGCATTCACATGCACACGACATGTTTGTGCATGTGTGTGTGTGTGTGTGTTGTAGCAGGAGGTTACAGTACACTATGGAAATAAGCCAGAGGGTTCAAAATACATCTAGATTTTTTATTAACAGTAATACTGTGAGCTGCCTACACAGTTAGTGAAAACCAGAATAACACAAACCAAATCCAAAAAAGTCGGAAGCATATCTCTGGCTTTAAATTCATAAACAGTAAGTCTACCAAAAACTCAGTCATTCCAACCCACCCATATCTCAGACACATCTTAGAGACAGCCATGACTAACAGCCCACAGTCTCCTCTGGTTTGTCACAAAGCACTGATTAGCTCAGGATGTACAATCTGTGCCTCCACTATTCGTAATTGAAGATGTAAAAATTTCCATGTGTCCTAAGTTCCCTATTTTACTGTTATGATAAGTGTTACTCTTTAGAAGATATAATATTTATCTGATTCTCTGCAGAGTGCTTCCAAAAAACCCTTAAACAAACTACAAAAAAACCCAAAACAAAACCCCTTAAGAAACACAATCACTGACTGCTCATAACACTGAGCAACTGTATGATGGCACTGATATAAGAGGGCTTCTTAAAAACACAAACCTGTCTATGATCACAGGTGCCTGAGTGGATGCTTTTGCTATCTCTGAAGCCAGAATGTAGTTTCCCGCAGCATAAAATGCTCTTTTAATGGGTGTTGGCTTATCATCAAATACAGTCCTCCATTGGCTGATGCAGGCTGGTGGGGACTGCAGCAGAACGCCGTTCAGGGTATCCTTAACTGCCTGGGTCACCGTGGTTTTGCCTGCATTTCATTTACAGAAGGAAACATTCGTTATATTGTGTTGCTCTATTACATCAAAAACAACACAAAACCTTTTAGGTAAAGTTGAATTCTGACTCCAAGGTTTATTAGGTGAGGAATTCTTTATATACTATTGTACAGAGACCAAATGATTGGTGGAACAAAGGCAAACCTTTTCAACCACATCAGTCAACCCAGAGGGACATCAAGAGAGTCCCTCCTTCAGAGAGGAATGTAAACATCTTGTCCTGTCTACAGAAATTTCCTGGGAAAGGAATTTTCTAGTCCAAAACATTCCAAGCAGGGAACCAGGGCTAAAATATTATTTACCAGATACACCTGAGTTTTAAAAACCAAAAAACGCTCCTGTCTGTTCATGGAGCCCAGGTTCTAACATCTGAATATGTAACCCAAACATCTTGTTGTAAGGTTTCCAGCAGAAAATGATTCCAAGTCTGGTTTCAGGAATTATTACTCCCCTTCCTGCTCTCTGGGCCTTCCAGCCCTTCCTTTAGCCAGCTTTTAAGTCTTGACTCCCTTAAATGCATTAGGTGCATGGCAATTTCTCTATGTATTCATGGCAATTTCCCTATATATTCATTTATAATATTTTACTAGGTTGTAATTTACACAAATGTTGCCATGCTGGTCATCCAATTCCTTCTTTTTATGGGGATTTTCAGTTCTCTTTAACTGACAAGTCAGAAAACAAAGCTAGTCAGAGTACTATTTCTCTGTCAGACAAACTGCTGGCAGTTTCCCAGACTACAACTATTTTAATTCATTTATTTGAAAACACTCCAATAAAAGTATATTTCATCATCTGCACAAGAAATTTAATTTTCAGTACTCCAATCTGTATTCTTTCATTCGCACAGGTAAGGAATTAAATCACTGAATGTAAATTAGCAAACACTAATCTTTTACAAGTAGGAGAAGACTGATTGGCATTTGAAATTATTAATTCCTTATCTGTCACAGGTTTCCGAGATTTTTATTTTATTTTGTTTTAAAGCCTTATGCCTAATGAAAAACATAGCACTTGTTCCTTTCAACAATTTCTCATCTGTGGTTCTTCAGCCACACGTTGCTCTTACCTGTGGCATCCAGCCCCTCAAAGACTATGACGGGAAAATCGCCCTTTTTTTGGTGCTCTGGACATTTTTCCAGCAGGTCGAGTACTGCTTCAGCCTCTGGGATCTGTTCTGCACACTGCAAGGAGAGATCACAGAATCACAGAATGTGTTGGGTCGGAAGGGGTTTTTAAAGACCATCTAGTCCAACCCCCAGACAGTGCACTGGACCATCCCAGACTAGATCAGGTCCCTTAGAGCCCTATCCAACCTGACCTGGAATGTTTCAAGAGACGGGACATTCATCACCTCTCTGGGCAACCTGTGCAGTGTTTCACCACCCTCATCGTAAAAAACTTCTTCCTTACCTCTGGTCAGAATCTGCCCTCCCTTCGTTTAAAACGATTAAACCCCCTCGTCCCCACGGCGCCCGCTCGCCCCACGGCGCTCAAGAGCCGATCGTGGGCTCGGCGCCCGCGGTGCTGACCTGGCGCAGGCGCTGCCGGAGGACGCTGGCCGAGGGTGGCAGGGCGCGGACCACGGGCCGGGAGCAAGGGGACCCCGGGGCGCAGTGTCGCAGCATCGCCGGGAGCAGAGAGCCGGGAGCAGAGAACCAGGAGCCAGGAACCGGGAGCAGAGAGCCGGGAGCCGGTAGCTGGGAGCCGGGAGCCCGGAGCCGGGAGAAGAGAGCCGGGAGCCGGGAGTAGAGAGCCGGGAGCAGACAGCCGAGAGCAGAGAGTCAGGAGCCAGGAACCAGGAGCAGAGAGCCGGGGGCAGAGAGCCAGGAGCCGGGAACCGGGAGCAGAGAGCCGAGAGCAGAGAGCCCGGAGCCAGGAACCGGGAGCCGGGCCAGCGGCAGAGCGGAGGCGGGCGGGCGGA
The DNA here is from genome assembly GCA_013400435.1 of Pycnonotus jocosus. NCBI lineage: Eukaryota > Metazoa > Chordata > Aves > Passeriformes > Pycnonotidae > Pycnonotus > Pycnonotus jocosus. Next base: position 108,857 of record VWYP01032778.1, on the reverse strand, counting down.
GGAGGAGCCAGCGGGAATCGAAACTGGCCCGGCCGGCCGGGAAAGCTCCGGTCTGCGCGGACCAGCCCGGAGCAAGGGCCGGCCCCTCGGAGCTTCTGCCTTCCCCTCCCCGCGTCAGTGGCACCGGGGTAACGGGTTCAGTCCCGCGGGGAATCGCTCTGTGCGGGATAAGCACCAGCAGTCACGGGATGTGAGGTCCCAGCATCGGGATGCGGTCTGCCCGCACGCCAGCAGCAAAGGGTCACGTTCCCACGGGCTCTTGTGGCTGAATACTGGTGATCTTCTAAAATAAATAAATAAATAATTAAATAAATAAATAGAGGAAGTGCGAATATGCTCCACTGCTTAGGACTGGCCCATAATGACAAGTCCTAACCCAAATTGAACTACTCTGTTGAGCTGCAGTGCCCAAGCAGCACTGGGCTATCAGGCATATCTGCAACTTGACCCCATTATTTGGTTATTCAGTGCCTTGACAACAAGACCAACAGACACACAAAAAAATTTGGGAGTAAACTGGATTTTTATAAGCCTGTTTTCATAATTTTGCAATGGCCAATTTCAGCTTTCATGAGCTCAGAGCTAGGAACCAGAAGCACTGCAAATAGCAACATCACTGACCTAGTCTCATGACAGCTGCTATGAGTAACATTGCCCAAAATGTAGGTTTTGAGTTTTCAGAAAATGTAACCTAAAATATTGGACAACCTGCATGTCTGTAGAAAATTTCTCCTCTTTTTCAATAGTTGGAGAACTGCCACTTAGAGATAACTAAAGTTAAACTTCTGATGTGTTTTTTCTGAACTAATATACTCTTACAAGAAATTCTTTGGAAACTTGTGTTCCTCTGGTCATCTCCAACACCTGCAAAAATACCTTTTACTTAGTGTAACTGCAGGGAGAGGGGAGCAGCTGGTAGGCAGTACCAGTTGCAAATCATCTGTACTAGTTGGAAACTGCTCATCCCAAAGAAGTTGATGGAAGGCTGGGCCAGAGGCAAAACTGGGAACATAGCCTTGGAAGCTCTTCAACACAGCCCCAGCATTATGAACCAAAATTCTTCTGTGTTTTTTTTAAGGCTGTTTCATACCTGAGAACTCCAGCACCATTCCATATCACTCAAACACATGGCTGTAGCATCTGGGTATGGATGCCAGAAGACACAAGGTAAAACATGGTTCACTATACAAGAAGCCAATAGATAATTTTAAGACCATAACAATATGCACTGATTAAGAGTAGGAGCTCTTCTCAGTCATTATTTTGTCTGGCAGAATGATGTGCTGTACATGTGCCTGGCTTATCCATGGTCCCTTCTCCTAGTCCTTGTGCTCCTCCAGCCTCCACAGTCACTGAATTAGGAAAGTTAACCAGTACATCCTCATCTTTCCCTTTCAGCACTTGTTGTGGACCCTTGCTCATGGAGTTGCCTAAATCTCTTTAGGACTCTGATAAAATCTACTTCCACAAACCCCTGTTATCTCAAATTCTAGCAATGCTACTGTTGCATAAAAATTTTATAGGTTTTAAACTCACATGCTAATTATTTTAACAAGTGCCCCTTATAATAATATTACTGATTTTGGTGAATTACAGTTCAACATTCAGTTTATTTATTACCTACAGGATTTTTAGAAGGCCACCCAGATTTCCCCTTCAGCTTTTTCATGTCAGAAATGACAGCCTCCATCCCTTGGTAAGGCAGCTGCTTCATCCCTTTAATCATTTAGAAACAAGGATAACTTCTTTAGCTGTAAGGCCCTGCCAAGATGTGGAGACCTGAACTGGGCAACAAGCCAGGGCTCGGTTACACTTACCAAAGTTTCATAGACCAGCAGAGTAATGCAATCTACCTTGTTTCTGGGTGATACTAAGCTTTAAGTTGACATTTTTCTCTGCTGACTCCCACAGAGCCTTTGGATTCAGAGGAGAAGCAACAGTGACTAAGATCTCCTTTCTGTGCACAAGTGCCACTGCTGAGCTCAGCACCAGGTACACAAGGTTTCAATGACACTTGGATCCGCACTGCCTCACCTTTATCTAGACTGAAACTTACCTGCCAATATTCTGTTCATTTGTTTGTGGGAGGTCCATCTGACTTGCAGCCAAGTTTCATTTCAAAAGCACTTGTAAAGCTGGTCATTTCCCTCACTGACCTCTCAGCTTCTTTCTCTTCTGGGTATTTTTGTTGTGGTGGTTTTTCTCCAATACCTTTCCTCTCTCTGCTGAACAAATGGAAATCACCTACTTTCATTTTCCCTTTTCCCTTTTCACGTCTCACTGCCTTGATATAACCTTGTTACAACCATTCCTGAGCCTAGCTGGTGGTGATTCTTTTCATTTATAGTAAGCTTATATGATCATTCATAATAGGCATGTGATGCCTGTTCTCCTGCGCAATTACTTAAAAGTACCGTCTTGCAGGATTCAAGCAAAAATTTGATTGTCTTTTTGCCCAAGTTGTCTTTTATGCCCAAAATGTTTTGCTGTATTTAAAATCGGTGGAAACAGTATGATTCAGTTTTGAAATTAACCTATGTTAAGCATTTTTCAGCCTCTTTACAACGCTCTTTATAATTTTGTCCTCTGTATAATATGAAGCAATGTTGAAGAACAAATGCACTAATTATGTAAAAAACATTCTTCAGGAGCATTTTCAGATCTTTGAGTGTCCACTGTACTTACACAGAGCTATAGGGATGAGATATAGACACAACAAGAGGCCATATGAATGTTCAAAAAATTTTGATCCACACAACGTGGAAAAAGAGAAAAAAAAAATCCTACTTGGAAATTTATTAGCCTGTATCTTAAAAATATGCCTAAGTGTACAGTCCTATAAACAGCTGTCAGATGCACAGGCAGGAAAAACTTAATTGAAGGCCCATAAAATGCATAGGTACATAGAACATATGCAAATAAAACTGCTCTTTTAATGTAGGATAAACTTTGAGAATATTAATAAGGGGACTTCCAGTAAAGAAAAAAAACTCGGGATAAGGCTGTAAGAGTGCAGAAGTCAGTATAGTGTCAGGCCAAGAGAGATTCCTCTTCTGCCCATGGCAGTGGCCACTGCCAGATGTTTGGGGAAGGCTACAGAAAGGACACAGAATTCTTCTCCTAACATATTTTTGTCAAGAAAGGATCTGATGATCCTTGAGGTGCCTCCCAACCTGGTATACTATCATTCTACAATTCTGTACAATTTTCCTAGATCATAGAAACCATCTTTTAAAAGATTTCCTGAATGGCAAATCACATATACACTACAAAGAGCCCATAGTGGACTTCTTTTAAATATGCCTAATCTGTATCTATATCTATATTGCGTGTTTCATATGTCTTTCGTAGCTTAATTGCACGTGGGTTTAAGCTTTCTGTTTGGTATTTCCTCTTGGATTTCTGCACCCCAAGGAGAGCTGAGTCACTCTAAGTACAAGGTCCTTGACAGATTTGCATTTATAGTGGCACAGATGCAATGAGAAAGAGATAATTTCCAGGTGAGACTAGAGCAAGAAGTAATACATTTATCAAATACTAAAATTGCATCTACCATTGCATGATTTGCCTCGTTGTCCTTGGACCATTTCTAGTCCTCCCAGGTGATGTGATATGACTCCTTCTTTAACCTTTTTTATGTTACTGGTTTGTATCAGTAGTTTGGTTTGCCTAGCAAGATGCTCTTTGACTGGAACTGCCAAGTAGCCACTCTGGAGAAAGCATTATATTTATTTAAAATATAAAATTACATTAATTAGGTAAATATAATATAGTTGTTTTAAAAGTTTTGCTTTCCTAGCAACTAGGCACAAGAGAATTATCTGTGTTTATTAGTCCATTTGTATTCTTCCATGCTAGTTGTTTACTTATTTATTATCTAGTGCACCATTAATTACATCAATCAATAATTTTGAAAAATTATATTAATCTTTAAATGGTTTTTAGATATGGAGTTGGAGAACAGAAAATTTTTTATTACTGGAACTCCATCATGCCACTGTAAGATAGCTTCTGTAGGAAGATAGAGTTGTTTTCAAAGAACACTTATGCTTGCTTCTCTGAGATTCTTCCAGAAGGCATCAGGAGAGAAAATTTCATTACAGTTTTTTCTTACAATATTTCTTGTAGATTCGAAGCTTGTGTACAAAAAAACACATTTGTGTTTTCTTGAAGGTTTCACCATAGAGACTGTGAGCTAAGACAGTTTAGGATGTAAAATGTGAATGTCTTTCTTGATGCTGCTGGGACTTGTACACATGAAGGGGGCTCATCCTGGTCTGAGTTTACTTTGGGAGGCTTTACAGTAATGCAGAGAGTGTCATCTGAGAACATACTTAGTTGAGGCAAAAAGTAAAAAGAACTATAACTGCCATTTTCTATGAAAGCACTGATAGAATTATGAAGAACAGGAAGCCTTGAGTACGCTTGGGTGCAAAGTTCTCTGTATGTTTTGTTCCTTGAAACAGAGATCTGTGTTTTCAAAGAAAAACAGTCCAAAAATGCTAACATTTTCATTGTCTGATTCATTGAGCAATATTTTCCTGACAAGTTTTTGGAGTGTTTGGGTATCAGATGTTGATCTTGTGTTGAGAGAAATTTATAATCATCAAAAATTCTTTACTGACTTTGGAAAATAAGTATTTTGAACCTAATTTTTCTAGGCAGCTGAGGTACTAGGCAACAAGCTCAGGGCTAGTGACGACCTTCCATCTCAAAGAAGAGAGAAAGGCTGTAGTCCCTACACCTGCATTGGCTTAACTTGACATGAACAAGGGATATCAATGAGGACAGAAAGGAATTTGAATTAGGGCCAGAGAAGTTAAGAAATGCAAGAGGGTTCCTACCATCCAATAGAATGGATGTATGGAGTGAGGAGATAACAGGGCATATCAGAATTCTCCAAATTAATTGAAACATTGAAGCTACCAATTAGCAACTCCAATGTCAGATTTCAGTTTAAATTTGCATTGCCATGTCCACCTCCCTTTCCAATTATATTTTCAAGTTTGCGATCAATAAACTCTTCATTTATTAGAATACCCTGGTGTTATCCTTGAGTTGCATTATCAGAGATCAAGAATTAAAGAACCTGCAATTATTTTCTTTTCATGTATCTGAAGTCATCAGGCTCCCTAACTTGGGTTGCTCTTCCATGCAAAACTGTTCAACCTCACAGAAGCTCTTGAATGCCTGACAAAGGTGCAGTGCTGTTATACAAGCTGTTTCCGCCCTGCTTCACGAGTTTAACGACAAGAGCCAAAGTCACTGAGATCTCACACACCAGAAGGAGTCCTAGGCGCTGGAGCCGCTCAAACGCAGAGGTGCTCAAACCTACTCCTAGCCCCGGGCAGTCGGCGAGTTCTGCGGTGGCAGTGGCCGAGAGGCGGCTCTGGGGTGTGGGGACAGTAGGATCACGGGTGGGGCAGGGCGACAGAAGGAAAACATCGTGTCTCCGTGCCAAGTTTCGCTTCTGGAAGAAAGGAAAACGAAACCGAGCGGTTCTCCACGGTCCGGCACGGCGGGGCGGGATGGGCGGGGAAGGGAGGGGAGGCGGTCGCCGCACATTTAAGTGCGGAGCGCCGGACACCCGTCTGCAGACTGCGAGCCGAGCCGAGCC
>VWYP01032778.1:65666-93665 GCA_013400435.1 Pycnonotus jocosus | reverse complement strand
GGCTGCCGGCGGGAAGCGCTGCCGCCGGCGGAGCGCCGCGCTGGGGGCGGAATGACAGCGGCTCCCCAGCCCCGCGTGTGCTCTATGCTGGGGTTTCCACAAACGAGCTAAAACGTCTCGGAGGAGCACAGTGCCCTGGAGTGCAGTAGCCATTCTTCGGGGAGGGCGAAATAATGAGTATAGGGGTCTGTGGAGTGCCACCCCAAGTCAGTGTTCTCAGTACAAGCGGAGTGTGCAGCCTGGGGAGAAACCAGACCGTTTGGGTTGCAGGGGTGGAAGAAGTAGGAGTAAGGCTCGCGTTTTCCTTCCCTGAGCTGAGGTGGTATTGCCGTTGGCTTTTTTTGAGCTGTCGGAAGAACCCATAGGTACGATAATGAGGTTGTCTCCCCACACGCTGGATCAAGGTTATCTTTTTCCTAAACAGATCAGGCCCTGCATCATGTGTTTATTGCTTCTATAGAACTGGAACAGAGAGTGTCACCGGGGCAGGCTGATGGAAGAAGATACCAGCTGTTTGAATTTTTGCTGTATTCTTGGAAATACTGTCACTTCTGCTCTGGAACATAACATTCCTGTTCTACAACAAGCATAAATGATGATTTATAAATAGATCTATTTGTTTATATTGCTCCCTGCGTAGCCAAACAACTGTTTACATTGGGAAATGGATTGCTTCATTTCACATTAGCTTATCAGTGCTGGCCCAGGAGTGGCTGAGCTGAAGTTACATGTTCTTGGGCAGAGTGCTACTGGAGAGATTAAATCAGTAGTTTAAACTTCTGGTGGCTGGCCTGGCTGCTTGTGTGTGCTTCTCTCACAGGCATCAGAGGTTAGTGAATGGGTGACTGGGGGGTGGTAAAAGAGTGTGTGGAGTTGTAGTATGGTGAGGGGAAGATTTGTGCCTTTAACAAAAATGCTTGGTTTATCCTTCAATGGGACTTTAACAAGCGGGAAAACTTAGATTTTTTTTTCCTGGCAGGGAGCATGTCAGGGTGTCCTGGCATGAAGTTTCTTAAATACCCAAGAGAGGCAAGGTCAAGCAAGAAGAGTGGTGGTAGGAGGGAAAAATAGTTCCTTTTGTTTAAGAGTGTCTTGAAAAAGATAGGATTTCCCCCACCACCATCCTTGCCCCCTGGGATGAAGTTTTATTTCTTTACTCCCCTCCCTTTCCCTGGCCATCGTGTCTCATTATCATTATCCTCTTGTGCAATCTGTGTATTATGAGGGGGAGAAACCATCTGTGATTAAAATAATACTGCAATGATGGGTGTTTCAATTTGATATGACTACTTTCAATAAGCCATCCTTTACGTGAAACAGAGGGTTGATTTCACCTCATATCTAAATCACCATCATTCATATTCTAGGAGCCGCTAGATCAAATCATGTTTTTGTTGTCTGTAGCTATTGTAGATTTTTGCCCTTAAAGCACAGTGTTAAAAGTTACACTTTTACACTATTAAAAGAAACACTTACAGACTGGGTTTGTTTTTTTTTCCTAATTCTGTATTTTAAGGCAGTAATTTGTAAGGGGAAAAGACTATATAGTTGCTTAACTTTATTGGTTTTAAGTGTGGGTTGGTTTTGGTTGTTTTGTTTTTTTTTTTTCCCCAATGCTACATTCCAAGTATTTGTCAGATTTCATGTGGGATTTTTTTAATAATTTCTGACAACTTTTCTTTCAGTTAAGCCAAAGGACAAAGCTTCTGTCTTAAACATGAGTTTTGGCTGCAGTGTCATACAGTGGGTATGAATGGCTTCAGTGTATCTGCTGTATTTTTAAGAATGCTCTCATAGGCTGGCAGAAAACTCTAATTTGCCCTCTCAGTGCTGAATCAGGGAAAATAATGGCTCTGATCATCCTGCAGCCTGGTCAGTGAGCGCAGACTTTTTCTCTCCTAGAGATCTGATGCAGCAGGGGAACTGGAACCTGTTATACTTACCACCACATTTCCTCTGGAGTAGTATCAATAGTTATGCAGTTGAGTTGTAGTCTGTGGTTTGGTTAGAAGACTTGCTTTTCATCATGTTCCTTTTTACATCTCGAGTTACAGAAAGAAAATAGAAAACAATTACAAACTAACCTACCACTCATTTTGAATGGTGTAGTGATTCTGCTGTGTCTAACTTAGGCTGTAGTCAGCTGTTCTTTTTATAAGGCAATATCCTTTACTGTATTGCTTTGCAGAAACGAGCTGGTAAAATTCATCTTTCCCTGACCTTTTGAAGGAGATCAGACAAAAAGATCATAATGATAATGTCTGTTTTTCACTTCTGATGGATGGGAGAAACTGTTGAAAATATACTTGCTCTTTTGGCTGCTTGCTGCAAAATGATAGGATTTTTTTTTGTATTTTCTAATCAGCTGGGATCAGAAATGCTTACAGTTTTTCTGCATATGCAGTCAGCAAATTCTGGAGCTGGCAGTGATAGTATAATATGGATTTTCAAATAGCGTTGTTGTTTGCTGATGGTCCCATTTATAGTGGTAACACCATTAAGTGTCTTTTCTCAAAAAGGCTGAAGAAAATGAGGAACAGAGAAAGTGAATCAGTATGTCTAGTAACTTTTTATTTACTGTGAAGACAGAATAACTTGTCAGATGGTTCCAGACTTGGCATGACTATGTTATTTCCTTATTACAGCAGCATTTTCACCTTTTCATTTGAAGAATATGAAGGGAGTGGTAGCTTTTTGCGTTGAAACACCTTGCTGTTATTCTCTAGGTACCAGTATGACAGTTTAATACAACTTCATCCTGTTTATATTGAATGGAAATGACTTGTGATTGAAAAAAATGCACTAAAGCTTATTATATACAAACTCTTTCTTCTTCATGATATCCAATGCATCATCTGAAATACTTCACTTCAGAATGTGGATGAGTCTTGCAGGTTGCCTGGAAAAGAAAGTTCTAGCTTACCAAGTTCAGGTGTAATTTTTTTCATTGCGTAGAAATGTTCAGCTTTGTTTGCACTGACCATGACTTTGCTTGTTGCCACCCTGACTCCATAGTTTTGGAGTCTTTATTTTTGAATTTCACTTGGAAATTTTACTGACTGTTCTGTTTCTGGAGTATTTGTGTTATTTCCTGTAACCAGAAAACTCCAGTATGAACTACGAGCCCTGAAAGCTATTGCTATGGTTCTTGGAGACAGTTTCAGCTGGCCAGCCTTTGTCTCAACTCCATTCACTAATAAATAGATCATATATAGGATAAGAATTGTATACTGTTCTACACGTCCAGTCCTTGCAGAGGACTCATATTTAGCCAGGAATATGAAATACGAGGAATATGAAAATGAATTAGGAAAATATTTTGAGGCATACATCCATTATTAGCCCTTGATAATCTGATGCATGATCAGCTTTTTCCTATGCTTATTATTTCTGTCATTGCTGTTCAGCAGTTGATTTGCTTCACGTTTGATTGCTGATGAGGATTTGTATGTGGATTTTATGATCTCACAGATATTAATTTCCTTCCATATATACATTTTTATGTGTATGTATATAAAACATGCTATATACAACATTATATGCAATGTATGTATATAAATATATCTTTTTTTACTTTTCATTTCTCTTAGCATGGGCATCTGATGGGGGCAGGTCTGACAGAAGCATCAGAAGTGGTTGCATTCTGTCCTCCTACACAATGTTTTCAGTCAGGGCTGCCTCCCTGCAGTGACCACACAGGATGGTTGTGGTGATATGGGTGAGCAGAGTCTATTCCTTGTGCATACACCTGCTTCCCTGGGGTGACAGGAGGGGTCTTGCTGTGTTCTGTAAAGCAACTGTATTTTTCTGGGCCTGATGCTTCAAACAGTGTTTGTCCTCTTAGGAGGAAAATTAATGTTTTTTCAGTCTGGGTTTCCTTCTATTACTACTTAAGGGAAACAGTTTTTCCTTCATCTTTCTGTTCCTGTATTAAGAAATACATCCATCCAGACAGAATGAGAGCAATGCTCTGTGACTTGCGTGGTCAGGCTTGTATCTCCAGTGCAGTCTTGTAACAGAAACTGCAAATCCAAGACAAAGCTATCTGCAATCAGTGTGTATGTATTTTTAGCCCGGTTTTCTGAGAAAACAGAGATTGTGTGCAACTCTCTGTGAATGTCTGACTTTCATTCTTGCTTCTAATTTCTAAACCTTTTGTGCATTTCCAGTTGCATTTGTGAGAGAGTGGTATCTTATCTCCAATAAACCTACCCCTTTTCTGGCAGTAGGGTAGCCTTGGCAGGTGAAAAGATGCCTGCTGAAGGACGTGTTGAAGGCTGAACTCTTCCTGCAACTTTGATACAAATTCTAAGAAATTGGGTTTTACTGGCTCAGTTACTTACAAGTCAACTTACATTGTGTTCCTATTTTTTGACACTGTTTCAAATTATACTCTTCCTTCATTTCTGAATATTTTTACAACAGTTTTCAATATGAAGAAGAGCAAGTGTTTAGTTTTTAGCCCCAAGCAGCTTTATAATATGGCAAAACATGCATGATGAGAAAAGAAAGATTAATTGTTTTGTTAAAAAGATTTTATTTTATTATTCTTCATACATACTGCTTATGTGAATTCCTGTTTGTTAAAATAATTATTTAAACTCTTGTCTTTTATTAATTTTGCTTTGTAATAGCAATTCTTTAGACACTCAGGAATTTTTATTTTTGTAGTTGTATAAAGATTGTTCCCCAAATGGAACAAGACTTAATAGAATGCAAACTGAAACAGTTCAGTCTTATTTCTGTATTTCTCCTCAGTATTTGTTTTCTGTAAACAGACTCTGTGTGAACCTTACAGTTAGCTGATCACTTTTGCACACTGCTATCTGTTAACTACATCTTGTGGTCTTTGTTTGTCTTGTCATGCTGACTTGATTAATGTTGTACCACCATCTTCCTTCATGAATAATGTATTTCCTGTCATGCAGTTGGGAGCCTAGAGGAGAAAACTCCTACACCTACTTTCTTAGATTAATTATGCATTACTTTTACTTTTGATGTGTACTGTCTGTTCTTACTTTTGTGGAAAAAGTGCTGACCAAAAGATAGATGTTGATATGGTGTGTTAGATTTGTGGAAAAGCAGATCGTATTTAAATTTAAAAAAACCCAACAAACAACCAAACCAAGCCCCAACTTTTATTACAGCTTTTAATTTTTTTCTTTGTACTTCCTATATTTATTGACATCTTGTATTTTGAAAGGTTTGCTGGTGATTTCTTTCTACTTTAAATCACCAGGTTTTGCTGGTGTCAGTTACTGTTTCTTAGGGGTGTGTGTGCATGTAACTCTCTAGCAAAGTTGTGGCAGTGTTCATTAGGTCTCACTTTTGCTGGAAAGCTGTGAGAGGTCGGATAACCACAGTCACAGCTGTAGGATGCATGTGCCAGCTCAAGTGGGCTGTTGATGGTTATTCCATCTTGTTATTTGGTCTTATTGATCCTCAGGACCACACTTGGAGCCTGCTGGGCTCTGACTTACTCCAAAGACTGAGCTGAGGTCCTCAGCTTTGTGCCTCAAGCAGAACAGAACAGTTATCTCTTCCTGTTAATCACTGAGAAGTGAAACCGATACAGGTTAGGCACAACGTGGCGGTGAACCTTGTAGCTGCTACAGGAGCTGAAGCCAACTGCTTCCTAAGGGTGCAGGATGTATTGTCTGTAGTTCTGATGGTAAGCACTTAAAAACCTTCCAAGTTTATGGATGCTCATCCATTTTTCATACTCATCTGCAGAGTGTAAGTTTATCTCAAGGCTACAAGCTTGTTTGTTTCTCTTTACAATGTGATGTGACAGTCCCTGGCCTTGGGGAAGGCTGTGCTGGAAGAATTGGTGCTGTGTGAAGCTTGCTCAAAGCAGTGCTGCTGACCCTGGCACCTCTCCATGCTGTTGTTGGCTCTGCTGTGTGCATTTGGTTTTGCCCTGTATTTTGGATCCTTGTGGCTCTGAGGGAGCCATTCTCTGCAGTGTGAGTTCATCCTTCTCTCCACTGTAGTTTTTCACCTCTGCTGCTTGTTGAAGCAAACAGCTTGGCTCCATCAAACTGCTGTCACTGGGCATCAGCTGTGGTGGTTTTCAGAATGAGTAACCTCATGTCACCCATCTCCTTTTCTCCTTTCTTGCATGATGTGATGTCCCACTGGAGCAGCAGCACTGGCTGCTTGTATGGGCTTACGTCTGAAAATCCATTCTTAAAGGTTTTACCACTAGCTTTTGCTGAAGGTGAAGCATAATAGTTCATTGTGCTTTTACTGTCTTAACCTCTTTGCATCTGTAGTCACTAGGAGTGTGATAAGCCATTTGTCTGTCTTCTCTTTTGTTCTAGCTTATCATTGTCTTAAAAATAAAATTTTACTTCAGGGGGAGCAACAGGGTAGTTCTAACTTTAGTTCATGTTACATATTTAGTGAAAAATCAAGGTATGACAAATTCATAGACAACTCATGAATCCAAAGAATGTGATAGTCTTTTTAGCAAACTGTCAGTTAGTGCTAAATATTTGCATCAGTCACTTCACATTTCCATTAGCTTCTTAGAAAGCTGAAGTTCACAGATTCGAATGAAATATAATGTTTGACTGTGTTCCCTGTGTTCAATTTAGACTACTGCTGTGAAGCTTTCTTATAGTTACAGATAAATATGTTTTCAGGGGCTGTTCTTTTTTGGAAAGTTTGTTGTTTTGCTTTGTCTTTTCTGAAAGGTCTGTATGGGGTTTTTGGGGGATTTCTTTGGTTTGATTTTGTTTCCTGTCCTCCCTGATTCTACTGTATTGGACTTCAGACCAACACAGGCATGTCCTTGTAACTTTTATTAACAGGAATAGTTGTTTTTGGATGGGATGACTCACCACAGCTGCCAATATAAGGAAGAGTCAAGCCATCGTGCCCCTTCATTGTGCTAATAATAGTGATGTACCATTTTGCTGGCTGGCAACACTGCTGCTACTGGCAGCTTCAGGAGGGATTGGTGCAAGGGCAGTGAGGATCTCTGCTTTTTCCCTTTCACCTTAGTATCTTTTCTCGTGCAGCCTCATTTCTCACCCCATGAGACTGAATCCATCCTTTTCATTGGAATAGCAGTGTATTTTCACTGTACTATCCACCAATTCTGATTTTGAACTGTGAAAGGGCAAAGATGGTGCTATTTTTGGAAGGGAAAAAGACCCAAAAAAACCCCTGCAAAACAAAACAGTTTTTGTGCTGTGCTGGACAGGACGTTACTAAAATTATAACCTGGAGAGTTCTAGGGTAAAACAATATGTGCACATAAGGATGTCCTATCAAAATCACCTCAACTAATGTGAAAATCCACTTGTTTTCTTAATAAGGGCATTTCTATGTGATTGCCTTAATGTGGGACTTATCCAGCCCTAGTGGTTATGAAGAATTCACAGAATCTGGAGCTTTACAGGAAAGAGAGGAAATCATTCTCTTAAAAAATACCCCAAAACTCTACAGTCAAAGAGACTTAAAACAAGCAGAAAACTTAAAGAAACTTAATTTAAATGAAATACAGTATTGTCTGAGCTCTTTGAAATTGCTGAAAGGCTGCAGAAAGTTAATATCTGACCATCAGCAAATAGGTCTTCCTAGAAATATGTAGGAAATGCTCTTTGTGGGAGTTGTAGACCTGAGCTTAGGTATTTCATATTAGCTAAAGTCTTTGTATTTGCTGTCCAACTGCTTCAGTGCCTGAGTGTGAGAAAACCAGAGGTTACTCAAGGAGATTGTTCAGAGACATTCTTCAGGCTTTGATGATTTTTTTTTTCATTCAGTGAAAAAATGTACAATTCTGCTACCTGAAAACAGTTAATGCTGCTACAAGAAAATAAAGAATAATTTTGAAGACTTATGTTCCTATTTTATACAGGCACTTCATCTTTGAATATGTGCATCAGATAAAGCACATCATGTTTTAATGCATTTATTGAATGCTCAAATGGGTTTTGTAACAGAACCTTCTGTGATTGCATCATTACATTCTTAGGGAGTCTAAGTGCCAAATTGACTTTCTCTTTAATTGAGGTGGCTCCTGACATTTAAAATTACTATACAACAACAGTGACAGAAAATCTGCAGGGCTCAGAAAAGATTCCCTCATTTAGCAAAGAACTTTTTTCCCACATGTACTGTTTTCATATTTCTTTAAAACAAGTTATTTTTTATAATAATACAAAAAGCCTTCTCCAGTTTCTTCTCCTCCACATTCCTCTTCCTACTCAGCTGCCATTCAGTATGGAAATAAGGAAATGAAGATATTTGGAAATAGGCATACTTTGCATAAATTATTTCCAAAAATATTTGCTGGATTTGAATGTTGGCATTTTCTGTGGATGTCAATAGTTAATGAGTATAATGAAATCGTTAAAGAAAAAAGATATTAACTCCTTCGAAAACAATAAGGTAAATACAGTGGTTTTCCTCTCAGTGCAGTATATTTTTGTATATGTCATCTATTCCAGGGAAGTACCACACATGCAAAGTATGCACGTGCAAGGAGTGGCTTTGGGGCAGCCTGTCCCAGAATGAACAGATGTTGGGCATCTGATGGTACGTCTTAAACTGTATGAACTCTTAATGTGTGCAGGCTTGATGTGCCCACCAGTGAATGAGCAGTGCTGTGTGATGGGCAAGATGAGAATTATTTGAGAACTCTGAGGATTGTCAGGTGTTAGCCATGAAGGCAGGCAGGTTGAACCTGTGCCTTTTTAAGTTTAATTTCTCTCTAGTACTTGTAAATGAACAATAACTTTAAAAATATTTGCAAATGAAGGAAGTAAAATGGGTTTATGTTCTTGTACAATTATGAGAAAGTTGCAAAATTTAGACTTCTTACACTACACTCAGATCCTAATTGTAGTTGAATTATTTTAATATTTTTCCCTTGGAAATTCGACTAGTCATGTGGGTAAAGCAGTTTTTCCCCTACACAATTATATATATATTTTAAATGGTGTGATATGGCTACCTCTGCTTTCTTGTAGGAAGACATACAGTATTTAGTCAACTTTACTGCATTTGGGGATCTTCTGGAAGGCTTAGAAAAGCTCATCCAGTAAAATGAATATGAAATTGTTGTTTCATTATTTTAACTGAAGGTTTTGATTGTTCTTCATTGGAGGGAAAAATAAATACAGGGAAGACATTTTCCATTCCAGCTTTTTAGTAAGCAGGTGTGTATGTGGTGGGGAATTGTCTTCTCACAAAGGCTTAATTCTGTATGCTTTTCTATTATATATATTATAATAAACCTGATAGTTAAATCCAACCATTTCTTTAAAAATCTAAAATGACAAAACTTCTTTAGAAGTGCATCCAAGAGTTAGTAGAGTAGTAATAGCTGTCAGGTTCAAAGCAAAGCTAGCAATTAAATCTTCTGGCCTATCATGCTAGAAATGTATTATATTTCCCTGTTTTCAGCACACAGCATCTCCTGTATTGGTATGAATGGATCTATTAAAATGCCTTTTATCACTGTGCTTCGAGCTTTACTGTTTTTATGAAATCATGTAGCTGCTTTCTCTAAAAAGCCTTTAAAAAGTTTCCCACATCTGATCTGATGAAAAGCACCTCAGTTGGGAGCCAGCCAGTCAAATAGCTGCTCAGCCCTGGTAACCTGAATAGCACTTGTCAAGAGAAAATGGTGTGGGATATGTAAAGCAGAGGGGAGGAGGGGAAGGACTGTGGCAGATGGGTAGCTTCCTACTCTGCTTCGAGGAATCCATGGGAATTTCATCTCCTGGCTTGAGCACTGGCATACTTGAGCTGGCACTGTGTGGCAAGGAGCTTTACATTGAGTTCATAAATACTGCTCTCTGTTCTAAGCTGTACACTTAAATTTTGCCTAAATTTCCAGGATGTAACTCTGTGTCTCCTTGGCACAGGGCTTCAATTTGTCTGTGACCTCTAAGTACCTGGCACTGCAGAATTTCCCTTTGAGCAATGTGTTGTGCCCCTGGCTGCTGCAGGAGCTGGCACTGCTGGGGGATCTCATCTTTCACCCTGTGTCCCTTCCTCCTGCGAGTAGGGCTGACAGTGTAGGACTGTATGAAATGCTGTCTCCTGACAGAGCTAAGGAGGCTGGTTTTGGACATGTTTTGCATAATCACAAGTTGTCACCGCTATAAGTAAAGTGAGAATGCAAAGCTGAAATTCCTTTGTGTGCACAATAACCTGTCAAACATCATTCTCTTTCCTATGTGCCCTTTAGCGTTTGTCCTTGGACCCTGTGGCTGCTGGGCTGTGAGCTGCATCATAAGCTCTGACAGGATGAAGTGGAGAGAGATGAGTTCACGGCCATTTGTGCCTCGTGGCTACTCTTGGCTGACACAAAAAACAGATGATGGGCTGTCACACAAATATAGAATAGATCCCACAGCCTTTCTTTGCACATCTGCCGCGAGTCCTGTGCTGAGACTGACATGGGTTTCTTAATTCTTCTGCCTGTCAGCTTGCTCTGTACAATACAGCTTTCTTGTTGGAAAAACCATTACAGCACATCAGCAAAAGCCTGCTAGGTGAACAGAGCAGCAGCCGACTGTAAAATATAAACAAGTAGATAGGTGTCTGTGGGAAATAAACTGAAAATCAAGGTATTACAGGACTGGGCCTAGGCAAGACACCATTTAACTTTTTCATTTCTAAGACAGAAGCTTGAAAAAAACATCCAATTACACTGTTTACCAGATTGTAATAATAAGTAAGTAGCTGCAAAGAATGTTTTATTTCTATTTGATGACTAAAACCAAGGGTATGTATACAGGATATAGCTGTTCAGGTTTCTTAATGAAAAGTTTTCCAGATATGAAGCATGAAGGACTGCATCCTGAAAAACAGTAACTCTGCAAAAGTGTAGGGATCAAGCTGGATACAGAACTCTTTAGGTATCAGTGGACCATTATAGGAAGAGAAGAGAAAGCTAATATAATCCTTGGTTGATGGAATTTGTAAAAGAAGCATTTTTCTCCTGGCATGGAAGAGGTATTATTAATGACAATAACACTCAAATTCTGTATCTGATCCTGGTTTTTTTCATTTTGAAAAGGTCCTTTGAAAACCTTCACATAGTATAGAAAGAGCCACAATAATTATTAGTGGTGAAAAAATTCCTGGAAGTGATGTAATATGAAAAGGGTGGAGTGTGAGCAGCTGCTTTTTTTTCCACCTGCATTTTTATTAGTAGTTACTGGATTCCTGTCCAGATAATTTTAATACAGACTTCATGTCATCCAAAGAGAAATGTCTAAAGAGTGTTGAATGGATTGATTAGTCAGATCATGTGAGAGAAATTCCTTTGTTGCTGATGGATGATAAAGCACTAGCAAAAATGATCAAGAGAAAAGACTGAGAAGGTTGTTAAAATTATGGGAAAAGCATTTGGAGGGGAGTTTACATGAATTAAATAGCAATAAAAGTGTTAAAATAGCCCAGTGGCATGTGCAGGATATAACCATTGCTTATGTCCTTTCAGAAATTGTTGAAGTTGGATTCACTTGGTTGAAGTCTGAGAAAAGGAGGAGAATCTTACAGGATAAAAGGATACTATTTTTTATATACCAGGATAACCATTTTAGTTGTCTTAAGAGATTAGAAAAAAGATTGCATTTAATGTACGTTATATGCATGTTCTTTCTAGAGGATTTAGACATACAAGTTCTTGCTGAATATAATGATCAGGCTGGGGGACTGGCAGGATGCTGGCTATTTAGTAAGAGCCTCTTGGGAAAGTTTGTATGGGAGGGAAGCTAGGTGGTTTGTCCATCTGTGTAGAGCTTAACCTAATAGCTGGATAACTCCAAGGAAATGTCAGAGAGAAGGGTTGAAATTTCCAGTTTGGATAAGGAGAGAGACTTGGAGTAGGAGGTAAATCTGTGAGGTCCTTCTGTAAAGAGGATAAACTGAATTTTTGTGGTTGGAAGAGATTGCCCAGGAGCAAACCAGGGGGAGTAATAAACACTGCTGATAAAGAAATATTTGTTTCCTCAGGATCCCTCCTGCCTTTCCAAGATAGAAGTGGGAGAGAGGGCCCCAGGAAGGCGGCGCTGGTAGAGCAGTTAGTGAAGTGCTGAGCAAGGTGCTGGCAAAGGCAAGGTTTTAGGAGGAAGAAAGAGATTAGGAGATGCATAAGTCAGATGAAGCTGATGCAATGACTGAGTGCTGGCCCAGAACAAGTTGTGTGCTAAAAAGGAGAGCTGGCAAAAGAGATGAAAAACATCTGTGGTAGAGCTTTAGGAAATGAGTTTGAAAGCAGCTTAAACACTAACCATATCTTAGTACAAGAGACTGAACATCTTAGCTACCTTGACAAGGAAGTGTGTTGTACTCAATTCTTTTACTTTCCTTTTTAACTTTATTTTCCTGCTCCCATTTAGAGAGTGATAAGCATAACTAGAAACACTGTCTGAAGAGCTAAATGGGGAGGTGAACAGCTCTTCAAACCAGTAAATTGCTCTTCCTACCATTAGAGAAAGTGGTGACTCTCTCAAGGTTTCCAGCCCAAGGCAGGTTGTATGCCCAGACATACTTGTTGTCCATGTAAAAGCTACTTGCTGTTGGAGTACATGGAAAATGTGTAATAATTTGTAGTGTTCAGGTTAACAATCTAATTACATCCCATGGACCTTGTGACCCCAAGGTACGGGAAACAGTTTTCTTATTTTACAAGTAGATACGCTATAATCTATAATGAAAATAGATTTTGATTTTTTTCCTGAAAGGTCAAGATAATTTAGGAAGAGGGCAATAACAATTTCTGTCAGTTTTCCTAACTTGGAAACTTTGTTTTAAAGAAGTAGGAGGGGAAGGTTGAAGTGAGGAGGCTGTGGAAGAAGTGGCGGGGGGGGAACCTTGTTTTGGTGACACAGATGTTGGCTGAATAACTGATCAGTAGCCTAGAATTTTGGAGTACATATATCTGAGCTTTTTTCGAGCATTGGTTGCCTGAGTAACAGTAATTACTGTTTGTTTTTTCTAGAAGTACGGTAGATATTTTTCCCATATCACATCTCCCTCTAAATGGAAATCAGTGGAGGATGGGAATGTTAAAGGAATTAAATGCTTATTTTAGGAATTTTAAATGTTAAGGCATACTTCAATAATTACAAATATTTTAAAATAGCATGTTGTTTAAAACTTAAGATGAATAAGAAAGATGAGAATTTTGTGTTTGGCTATAAACTTTTTCCTAGCTGCATTTTTTTTTCATATTTGGTAGCAAAAGTCAGGTTTTAGGTTTAAAATCTACATACTAAGTTTGAGTAAATAAATTCTATGAGTATGTGTTGGAAAGGAACTCAGCTGATGGTTTATTTCTGAGAAAAAACCACTATTGGATAAATCTGAAAAATGGGAAATAGCTTGCAGTGAAAGTAGGACTCTGCCAATTGTTATTTTCTGAATTCATAGAACTGTAAAATTGTTTAGTTGAAAAAGACCTCTAAGATCATCAGGTCCAACTGTTAACCCTGCACTGCCAAGTCCACCATGAAATTTTGTCTGCTAAGACTATGCTATCACACAATTTTAAAAGCTACTTGGCAAAATGGAACTCTTAGTTCTGATTTTACACGGTCAGTTGAAATAAAGTGTGACCCTTATCTTTTGTCTTTCAGACTTGTCTAACACTACCAAAATCACAGACTGGTTGGTGCTTTCTCATGGGATCCCTGTGACTGACAAAGGAGAGATTGTTGTGGTAGGTGTTTGCCTTGACTGTCTTGATAACACTTGGCCAGGGCACAGACAGATGCAATTTTCAATGCGGCCATGCTTTTGTAGGACTCTGATGCCAACAGAAGCCGTGGAAGGGGAAAAACATGCCTGAGAGATGAGTTTTACAGTCTTGGGAATTGCTCTTGTGGTTCCCCATGAAAGTAGAAGCCACATAGCCTGGAGTAGTATAAGAGGAAAAAATTTGTCAAAGTTTGCTTTTAATTATGGAGCTCTAACATAAAAAGTGTTGGTTCATTTACCAAAGAAATGCAGGAAAGCAATGAAATCTGCATTCTAATTAGCTTCCTAGCAAAATCCAACTCACAGAGGCTTGTTTGATAGCAATCCTCAAAGCGCAGTTTAATAGTACTACCTTAAATGGGCTCACTAGGCTTTAATTTTTAAATCTCCACAAAACATATATATGTACATATATATACATGTATAGAACACATAAAAAATATATCTTCATCTCTGTAACAGAGCCTGTTGTGCTTTCATAAATGGTTTTTGATTTAATAGTTCTGTTTCCCATGCACTCCATATATTCCCACTCTAAATGAGGGAGTGAGATAAAAAAGTGATTTCCTTTTTGAGATAGCTGCAGTTCTATATGTACTCCATAGCAAACTATTGATATAATTGGTAAATGTATCTCCAGTCAAACAAAAAGCATAGCACATATTTATCTTCAGGTCTTTTAGAAGGCAGCAGAACTTGTGTTTAGATAATGAAAACCTATCTATATCTCTGTGGTTTGGCAGAAGCCATCCTGCGACTTTTGCTAGAGCTGCGAGTTCTGTGTTAGGCTTGCTCTAATGTATGGCTACATACAGAAATAATGGTATTTTTAGGTTTTTTATTTGCCTGAGCTTGTGACTTGCTGTTGGTAGCTTTCCATTTTTCCAAGCAATGCTGCTTTTGCACACATTGATTTTCTGGATATTGTATTAAGAAGTCATATACTTACTGACTAGCAGACTGGACAATTTTTTTTCCCTCCTTTTCTTTGACAGTCATATTCTTTGCTTGGTTATCGAAGTGTAGTGGTGTTCTTACTTGACTCCTTTTGATTACAGGAAAAACCTCTTGTGAAATAATTGTGAATAATCATACCCTCATTGGCTTCTGTTTAAGTATTGAAGATTTAATGTAACAATATGTATGCTCTGCTTGAGTAACGTATCTTGATATAAATAAGTACTTCTTAATTGTATAGCTAGTTGAATTATTTTTCTTTTTTTTTTTTTCTGCTCCATTTTTTAGTAACTGGAAAAGTCTATAATTTCACATCTTTTTTATGAGCAGAAAATCTAAATGGGAGGGGGGAAGAAAAGAGATAATATTTATTTTAAAACCAAAACATCTATTACAGTCTTTCATGTCCTTTGCTTAAAAAAAATTGAGGTTAAAAGATCTACAGTTTTATTGTTTTCTTCTTTAATTTAACTTCTTTAATTTGATTTAAAATTTAATTACAAAGAAGCAGAATGATTTTTTTTTTTGTCTCTCACAGTGCTATAGTTAATTCATTGTATAAACTTTCAGCTTACAAGTAATCACATTTTTCCTACTTTTAGAAAGCTATGCTAGAAACATACATTCATTCTTGAGATTTAGAAACTTGAAGAAAATCCTTATAAAAAGTGGGAAAAGGCAAGTTTATACATGTCTGTCCTTAGGGTCAATGATTTCTTGAAATAGTTCCTTTCCCATTTAGTGATGTGCTTCAGCCTGCATCCTGGGTATTCAGGGAGTGACAATATCTCTTCTTGATTTCCATGTGAGAAGCTAAATGATCCACCAAGGTTCTTCAGCCTCTCTCTGTTCCTTCAGCTCTCCATCCCTCTCCTGGAGTCCCATGCCTTCAGGCATAGTGGTCTGCTTCTGCATCCATTCACTGCTGTGTTCTTTCAGCAGTGCAGCTTGTTCTGTTCTCATCTTGCTGTTTGTTTAGTTTTCTGCTGAGGTGCCTCTGAAGATCCTCAAACTTCTCCAGGCACCATATCCCATTTTCTGAAACATGAGGGGAAAAACGTGTGTAATGTACTCTCAGGAGCTGTGTCCATAGTTTTGGAAAAGCATGCATAGCTGGTCAGTCTTTTTTTTCACTTTCTCTAACAAGTGGAAACCTAAGTTGAGTGTGATATGTTCTGGCAAAAGTCAAACTGTGAACTTCTATGATCTTTCCTGGCCTTTGGTCAGTGTGAGGGTGGCTCTGACATATTGTGAATATAACACAGTTAAAATGTGCCTCGACGTCTTGAATGTTTCTGCTGCCTTCCAACCCTGTTTCACTGAAATGGCTCTAAGGGATTACTGAAATGGAGCATGTCCTGGCAGAGATCTGTATTGGAAAATATTTGTGGCATACAGATGGTCATGAGGTATTTGTGTAAAGAACAAGAACATGCCATACATAGCTCAGATGATTAATACAAAGCAGAGAAGCATTGCCCTCTGATTTTCCTCATCTGGCAGGCAAGACCCTGCCACTCCTGTCTGTGTGATAGTGAACACAGGGGAACAGCTCATTGATCTTTCCTAAGCATCTAGAGAGGCTTGTGCTCTTGTCATCTTTAGACATGCTTTCATGGCTTGCTCCTGCTCATTAGTAGGGAGAGAAGGAAGCAGATGGGGAAAGTCAGAGTTTGCCAGTAAAATGCAAAATTCTTCTCTAATGATCTAGTGTTGGCTTGAAATTGTCAGATTTTCTATTAGTTGATAATTTCTGTCTCATTTTTAATAACCTTAAAATAGTTCTAATGTTTCATTTCACTGTGGAAGGAAACAATCACAATATTTTGGCTTTGCTTTAGACAAAGATGTTTTCTAAGTAGCTGTCTGTAACCTTAATGGCAGTTGAGACCTATATAAACTAAATCATTGTACCACAATTTAGTGACAAGTGGGTGATCAAGATCTAGTGATACAGTAATAATTTGAATTATTATCGTAATCGTCATTACCATGTTATGTTTTATAGCAGTAGCCAAAGGCACAACTTGGCTCAGTCCAACATAGAAAACTGGTAAATAAAATAAAATTTATTAAAGGTGTAAATATCTGTCCACAAAATATTTTCCTCACTAATAAAGAAGTGTTTGAAGATGGGAAATATTTATCAGTATGCAAAATTTTTAAAAGTAAATTATCTCTGCTCATTCTAAAGCCATCTACATTTCTTTGTTTACCTGGTTGTTTGTGTTTGGGTCTGGAGCTGATTCAGATCAACATGGGAGTGGTTCTGACCAGGAATGGCCCTCTCAGCCTTCATGGTTTTTAATTCTCAGTTTTGAGTGCCCCTCTGGTGCTGCAGAAGAACTTAGCATCCCATTGAAATAAATAGCTGTAGATCACATTTCTGAGGCTTTGTTTCAAATATTGAAGGTATGATGTTATTTCCCTGTATTTTTGTCATTTTGTTGTCACAGGCTGGCTTTTTTCAAAACAAGTATTATAGCTTCTCACATAGGAACGTTTTGGATTTGTACCATATACCAAAATCTGCTTAGGAGTTATTTCTCATCTCATTTGAAGTTTGTAGAACTAAGTCTGTCTGTGAATGTTTACTTTTTATATGGATGCAATGTATATGTAACACTGTTTTTTTGTAGTTTGTTCCAGGTTCTGTAAAATAATGACCTTTCTGTTAAGAGAGGATTGCAAGAGTTGGTGGTGTTGGGGATGGTTCATTTTCTCCAGTTCAATGTGTGAGAGAGGAAATAAAGGATACTGACTACTGCAGATGTACAAAGTATTAAATGTGCTGGAATGTACTGGCAATATATGAGGCAGAGAAAGAGGCACAAGTCAAGACACTTGTCTGCTCTTGTGTATTTTGACCTTTATAAAGTTAAGCAACCACTGCACACCATGCAGCAATTTTGTCTTGTGCAAGAGAATCTCATTGCTGCATAACAGTCAGTTCCTAAGCTTTCACAAGCTTTCTTCCACTTTTTCTATTTTTTAATGCAATGTACACAACTCCATTACAGCAGTACTTGAGAAATTTTCTTGTCCCTAGATTCAGACATTGAAGTGGAGCCTGTAATTTTCTCTGATAAGTTTTCCATTCTCCTTTTCATTATTGATCCTAAGAAGGATCGATAGCTCTTTCTGTGTTTCCTGTCATGTAAGTATTACTAAATCTTCCTCCCATCCCCAGCAGTTACAAATTCAGCTCTTCCTGCTTTCTTCTGGCTTGCATTTTGCATATGTCAATCCAGTTTCACTATTCTATAAAATTTGCAGGTTGGCTTGAAGTAACGCTGCAGAATAAGAACTGCCAATGGGAATGAAGGTGCTAGAGAGATCTGGATCTCAGCGAGAGAAACTGCCCACTTCATCCCTTTCCTTTACAGCTTGCCATATTATTCAGCAGTCCTTTTAATGTCTCTGTTACAAAGTGAGGTGCTGGTTCCCGTTTCTGTCAAGCCTTGAGCTCAGGGCTGAGAGGAGGCAGTTTGGTGGCTGGTCTGTCAGGCATAAGCTGAGTTGCAAGCAAGCTGGTTTGCTCAGGGGCTATGGAAAGAACTTCTCCAAGCTCTTGGGAGCCCTCTCAAACCTCAGTGTTTGCTCTTCCAAGCCCAACAGCTACTTTTCAATGCTGCTTTCTTTAACCAACATTTGGTTAAAGAAAACATTTGGAAGAAAACACTTCATTTTGAGTATTAGTAGGGAAGGCAGGAGGGAGCACAAACTGTGTGTCACAGGATAATTATATTGTCTTATGCACTATATACCACTTCGCCTGCTTTTTCCATCTGCTAACTCTCTGACCATTGCTGTCAAACCTGCTGGTTATTTCAGGTCACTAGAAGGTGTTGTAGCATCCTCTTCAAGCCATCTCAGGTGATTCAGATCTGTGGTTAAAAGTTAAGCTTTGTTTTTTTTCTCAGTATTAAAGAGTTGTGCCCAGGTGTGAGAACCTGTATTGCTATTCAGCACCTGGGTGAAGAGGTCTCTGCCCAGCACTCTGAATTCTTACTCTAGTGCCATTTATCTGTGTCCATAATTGGTTCCTTTTATAGTGCTTCAATTATTTTTTATACTTTTTAAATCTTTACTAGCTATTTTCACAAATGGTTGGTTACTTTTATTAATTTCTGACAACCCTGTGGTTAGAAGCCCCATGTGATCAGCTTTTGCTTTATATGTTTTTAAATCTAATATTTGGATGATTCCTGGTCTACATATCCTTCTCATTTTCACCATCTCCCATGGGCCTTCTTTAGTGGAGTGTAGGGTTTTTTGTTCTTTTCTAGTACAGATAGATTATTAATGTGCTGGTAGTTACTGGCCTGGTTGTTTTGTCAGTCATATTCCCAAACTCCTCGTTAACTAAACTGTGTGACTTCAGCTATTAGACTTCAGAGATTTAGAGTTTATATAGCAGTGCCTTGGCTTTGTGCTGGTCCACTAAATCCTCCCTATTCTCCATCTAGAACAGAGTTTGCTGTGGCTGAAAAAACCCTGAATTTATTCTGTTGCATTATGGAGTCTTCCTACACTGCCCTGCTGTAGCTTTTCCCAGCTAAGTGAGTTCTGAAGTCCACCAAGCACCTTGGTTCATGTTGTGGTGCTCTTGCTCCCATCTGTGCTCACCATTATAAAGGAGATGCTCTGCTTTGTGGCTCCAGTTTTTAAAGGAATGCCTTGTTCCAACTCTTTCAGAGAAGCAGCAGCCAGCTCCTGTACTCCTTCCTCTTGTTTGTTTGTTGAAGTAGCACTGCTTTGCTCTTGAATCTATTTAATTGGTTTCCCGCTGGAAAGAAACTCAAGGGCTGCGTTTGCCAATTATCTAGGACAAAATACTCTGTTAGTAGCCAATGTAGGTTACCCAAGGATTTCAGAAAAGAAATGTGGGATACCTTTGATGGTTAAACAGTTGTTCTTTGGTGGTGGTTTCTTGTCATTAAACATATTATAGGAATTCCAGGATGTTCCAGGTTTAGTTCCTTCCTGAAAGCTTATTTTGTTGTGTAATTTTAATATTGACAAACTATTTAATCTCAATAACATGTCAAACTTTTAAGTCCTAGTCAAGCATTTACTGTCCTTTGATTAAAAGAAAACAACCCCAAATCCCCAACAAAACCTAGAGAATGACTTAAGGCCTGTGACACAGTTGAGTCATCTAGTAGACTATATTTAAGAAAATTAATAGCCATATTTAACATGAAATTTCTATTATTGGACTATTCTATGATTGCTAGGTGCAATAACTTCAGCCAAAAAAGAGCAATCAGATTGAGTTTGTTACTAGGAATATATAAAAACCAACCACAAAATCTAATTTTAAACAGTGGGTTGTAATCCATGCTGTTTGGTTTAGAGCCCCTGTAGCAATTCCTTTCCAAATGTCTGTTTTAAACCAGTATGTCAGACCTCTGGCTTTTTTTTCACACCGTCCCAAACATAAAACACTATGATGACCATTAAAGTAAATAGAAAAAAGTAACAACTAAAGAACTTAAAAAAAAAAAAAGTAGTACAGTGGATTCCCTTTAAATAGAGAGGTATATTTGAAGAGGTGGGTGGTGGTGTGTGTAGCATGTTACTTGGCTGGGACCATAATGAACAACCTCATCTGTGATCTCCCTAGCAGCTGGAAAGAGGGCAGGCTTCTGTGGTTTGTGTCTTGTTTGGTTTGGGAAAGCATGAGTTGAACTTGGAAAGTTTCCTACTATCTGAAATGTGCAATTGACCTCTTAGAAGTGTAGAGTATCTTTGCCTACTATTTTTTAGTCTGGCCTTTTAGTCATAACTTTTCCAAGCAAAAAGGCTTTTTCTTTTCTTTGTTACTTATTTCAATATTAACTTGACTTAATTGGTCTGCTTTTTTTGGGCTGCATACAAAGGGATGGAAGCTACAGGAATCAAGACTGCTCAGACAAATACTGTATCAGGATACTTTCTGATGCCCAAATGGCTCTGCAGAAAATGCTTGCTCACTAAATTCAGCTCCTCATGTTTTCTGAGGCAGAGAATTTAGTACCAAGGCTATTGATATTAGTTGAATTGTCTTACAGCTTGTTTGTATTGATGTAAACTTCTGTAACCTCTGGTCCGCTGCAGTATGCACCACGCATACGTGAGAGAATCTTTTTTCCACAGAGGAATTTGCAGTTGACTTCTGTTAATAAACTGTTTGGGACTGTTCTGAGTACCCATATGAGTATATATCAAGCTCCTGAAAAGGTTTTTTTCAGGCATAACTGATGTCCGAGGTAAAAGGCTTGACATAGATATTTTACATAGGGAGGAGCATGTTTTCAAGAAGTATTAGCCTTTTCCTGGATCTTGTTTTTGTGGCACAATCTTTAGTTACCTTTTTAGTTACCATTTTAGGTAATGGACATGGACTGCTCATTTGTACCTGTGGAAGGAGCTCATTTTATGAAATAGCTTAGGGAATATATTGTATATGTGAATGCTTTAAATATAAGTATCACTGCTTTATTTTATTTTCTTCTTTAGGAAATAAAGTTACTTAATTCTGGTATTTTTCCCTTCTTCTAAAAACCTTCAGTACTCACTGAAAAAGCTGTGTTTGATTTTTTTTGTTTGTTTTTAAAGCTTTTCTGTATAAACTCCTAGAATAATAGCCACAAGCTTAAGCTGCCCTAAAAATGCTTTTCCTTGCCAGAGTAAGTCTATGCAAATTTCAGTCGCTTTATGCAGCAAACCAGCTCTCTCCGCTGGGAAACTGAAGAGTAAGTAGGTGTTTTCTATCCCTGTGCCCAGCATGCTTTCTGCTAGTAAGCAGGTCAGCACTATGAACCACAAGATGTGCAGTGGAGGCTGTGTTTCAGCGTCCTTCCTGCCCATGTGCATGAGCACATGAAAGTTACAGACTGAGCAGGATGCAGGTGGTTTGTACAGATACAAGACCCAAAGGTGCCCCAATGGATGTTCAGCATGGGGTGTATCCTGAACACCAGGACTGACTACTACTAGTTGCAACATCTGTGTTAATTTGGGAAAGGGGTTAATATGGTCTAGGACTGCTAGAAGATGATGCAAAATGGTAGCAGGCAGTTCCTCTCTTGAGTAGACTGTCATGTTCACTGCATGCCAGATCTACAGCAGCGTTAAGTACTCTGGTGCCCTGGGTATTAATGCCTGCATATCATTGGTACCTGAGGTGTTCCCTCTTTAACAGGATGAATTATGGGAGTAGGTAGAAGGTGTAAGGGATTGACTTCAGCTTTTTACTCATAGCAATACAGAGATATGTAAGGCAGCATCCTTTTTTATTTATATTTTTATTGTGATTCAAGTTGATTTTGCAGACACCATGTCAGAAAAACTTCATTTAAATTATTTTTGGTAGCTTATTCTATTGGAATATTCCTTGAATAATTTTTGTCTTTTGTTCTGTTTGTGTAACTGAAAGGCAAAGTCTCATCCATAATAATAAAGGTTAAAATCCCAAAGGTCAGAATCACAGAGTGGATCAGGTTGGAAGGGACACAGTAGATGATCAATCCAACCTCCCTGCTCAAGCAGGGTCATCCTGAAGCACATGGCACAGGTTTGTGTTCAGACAGTTATTGAATTTCTCCATTTAGGGAGACTCCACAACCTCTCTGGGCAACCTGTTCCTGTGCAGTTACCTCTACAGTAAAGTTCTTCCTCGTATTAAATTGGAATCTTTTGTGTATCAATGTGGGAAATAGTAAAGGTAAGCAGGTGAGGACTGCTTTCACAGCTTCTAAAGATCTTCTTACCTTTACTATTTCCATCAATTTCTGCCTTCTGGCTCTTGTCCTTACTAAATGGATTAATTGGTAGGGAAAGTGATTTGCCAGTGTAGAACTTCCAGTAACTTGTTCTTAACATTTTATTGTAAATGAGGAAAGGAAGTATAGTTCAGGTGCCAAAATTTAATTTTTAATCCTAATTTACTACAATCATTCATGAGTAAAAGGAGAAAACTAAATGTAAACTAGAAGTAATAAACCAGAGACCAACACCTATTGATTTTTAAGCTGTCCTCAAGTGTACAAAGTGGTACAGAGGAAATCCCAATAGCATTTCTCTGCGTGTGTTCCCAAAATCAAGAGGTCTGTAACTTACTGTATTTGTTACCTAGCCAAGGGGAGCCCTGAAGGAAGCATTTCCATCACTGTGGTGATTCTGCTCTTTGTTCCTTCCCTGTTATGCTTTCTGTTATCTCTGTGTGCCCTCAGTACTTCAGCCTTTGGTTTTGGTATCTCTGCCTGTGTGGTTGTGTTAGGCACGGTTTCTGCCATGTGCCGCTGCTTTCTGCAGTAAACAAGGATTATGTATGTGTGTTGTACTGCAAATGTTTTAAGATAGGGTGGAAGGAAAAAACAGCAACAAGGCTGGAAGCATTACTGTGCAACAATAATATTACTGTGAAGGATTAGTGTGGGGCTGGTGTTGAGGCTAATATATTATACTCTGAGAATACTGTTATATGCTGATTCTCTGCAGAGGGAGAAGAGCAGGGAAAAAATGTACTCAGGCAGCTAATGCAGTACTCATCCCCCCACCTCTGCTCAGCCCATGTGGTGTGGTAGGTACCAGCTGATGTGTTTGTCTGACTAAGCTGCATGAGCTCTTCAGTTATGCAGTAAGTTTGGGACAGAAGAGGTTATCAGTTGTTCCTTATAACTCAGGTGATGTTCTAATAATCAGATTCTTTTTTTTTTTTTTTGTGCATGCAATCTTAGTGGTTCACACTGGCATAAGAACTTTCCCTTGACTGTATTTGTTGAAGATCTTACAAGCCCTGTGTTAAATGACTTGACCAGACCATCCCTTAGAAAAGAGAGAGAAAATAAGCATCTGTCTCTAATCCAAGCACTGTTGTATATTAAACATCTGTCTTTAAGTTCCCTGGCCTGTGTGAGTGACCTACCGATGCACATGCATATGCTGGCTGTCACACAAAGACATGGAGATACATGGTTGGAATGTGGAATTTTGGATGTGCAAGATGAAACTTGGAAACAAACATCACCTTTATTCATCAAGCTAGCATGGCTGAGATATTAACATAGGCTGAAATGTAATTAAGTTTTATGATGCCGTTGTTAGAGGCAAAATGCCCCTTTCCCGGAGAGGAAAGGAGCAGACAATTGCCTAGTAGGGCAGTGAGAGTGAGGAACTGGATTGTGATATAGATGATGTGATGGGAAGAGGGCAGACTGCTCCAAGCAGGAGGAAATTGGAACAACAGAAGATAAAAAGAAAAACTTCTAGGGGGATGCTGGGAAATAATCAATTGGATTTGAACCATGCGAGAAGAGATATTTGAATCCAGAGTCATCAAGTTTGTCAGGCCAGAGATTTATTCTAAAATGTCCCAGGTGATAGTTGTAATTTTTTATCGTGTAAAGCATCAGATATTATGAATAATGATAAAACTATTTTGTTCTTATATATTTTTAAACTTAGGACTATTACTAAGAAAAACAGTGAGTAGCAGCTAGTGTTGATTAGACTAGATCCTGTCTGCAGATGTACTGAGCAGGCTTTATCAGTCTTTTCAGTGTTTAAGAGAGGAAGAAATGTACTGATGTATAATTCAGCCCTCTGCATAGCTCATGCCATTTGGTTTATTATTAGGGGACAGAATTCTTACAGAAACATGTGGTGGTTTGCTATTTTTTTTTTTCCTGTTTGGGTGGGTTTTTTCCCTTTGGCTGAGGTGCCTGGTATTAGAAACACTATCTTCCTCTGAAGATCTTCAGAATCTCTTTCCTTCCTCTCTCTGAATAAGCAGTGTAGGCAGTTATCTGAAAATCATCTTCTTTAGGCATCAGTCATAGCATAACTATCTTGGGCCGTCTAAATCCCATCCTAAGTTTTTCCTTATGTTTAGTCCTGTGTGTCACACCAGCATGGTGAATGGGTGTGTATGCCATGTCATCTAATTCACAGGATGAAATGGTATAACAGAAGCTGGTGATTTGGGAGAGTAGCTGTATGACTTTTTGCTAGAGTTGCTGGTTTTAGGCATAGTTTTGGAAAAAGTAAAAGTAACTTTCCATGTGATTGTAATGAGTACATGAAACACATCTATAAATATTTATGAAGAATCTTTCTCTTTTCCTGTGTTTGTACATTCTTTGTACTTCTATTGATTAAATGTGCTCTCTTGGTTCTTCTTCCTCATAATACTGTTTATGGGAGATAACCCTTCAGAACAAGGGAAATCTTTACTCTTAATCTCTGAGGGGTAGATCTGGGACATGAGACCTGGAACTTGTCCACACTGAGAGCTGTGAAAGATGCTGTCTCTTACCAATATCTACCTGGAACTTTGTGATTGTTACTGAGTCAAAAGAACAAAGAGCTACAGAGAAGTTAACCAGACTTCATCGTGCTCTCTGCTTTGCATTTCAGATCTAGCATAGGAAGGGATGTTGCTTAGATATGTTGTCTTACAAATAACCTGGGAGTCATTCAAACCTGAGCTCCACTGTTAGTGTGCAAGTGACACCCTGAGAGGGTCTGTGGTGGGTTTTTCAATCCCATGTACTCTGTTCCTCATCTGAGACTTGCAAAGCACAATGGAAAAACAGCATGCCCTAAGCAAGCACTTCGCCATAGTTACAAGTAGAATAGTTTTGATTTCCTTTTGAGAGATGGTCCAGGTGTCTCAGTCAGAACTAGGGCTCAATTCCCCTTGCTCATATCTTCAGTTTCACAATAACTTTGCCTAGCTTTAAATGTGATTTCTAGCTTTAAGTTTCTAAAGCTCTTTGCTTTCCTCCCAGAAAGAAAGCTCTTACAGAGCTCAAACTTGGTGTTATTTGGACTTTGTGTAAACATAGCTCTTACTTTTCTGAGAGAATCACCTGTGGAGAAGAAAAAAGCTTGTGGCATGTCAAAGCTTCAAACTGCTCCTTACTGATTTATTGTTAGTGTGGAGACAGCACAGAGTGCATTAATTCATCAATTCTTGTAAGCAGAGAGGAGGGAAAGAATAGGAGGAAACAAGAAAGGGGGTGGAGGGGAAAAGAGTTGAGGATGA
This sequence comes from Pycnonotus jocosus, assembly GCA_013400435.1. Classification (NCBI taxonomy): domain Eukaryota; kingdom Metazoa; phylum Chordata; class Aves; order Passeriformes; family Pycnonotidae; genus Pycnonotus; species Pycnonotus jocosus. The sequence goes on along the minus strand of VWYP01032778.1, from coordinate 67,945 downwards.
GAAAATAAAAACATGGAGCAATATAAAGGATGGGAGGAAAGACATATTTTTCCAGAAGTTCCTAGACCACCCACTCAAAAACAAAGCAGTTGTTTTTGAGTGGGTGGTCTAGGAATTTCTGGAAAATAAGATGTTTCCCTAAAGAGCAGTGGAATTGTCTGTGACCTTAATACTGTGGTCTTTACAAGCTAGGATACTTTAGTCTTGAGTCACTTCTGACTTCCAGGTAGTGCTAAGGCATTTTTGCTGTTGTGCTTGGGTTACAACTGACTTTAATTTTTTTTTCTTTTAGGCTGGCTTAATCTTGGCTCACTTTATGGCCTCTTCTATATGCAGCTGATATTCCCTTCTCTAAAATACTCAGACCTTAAACATTTTGACTGTTAGTGATTTAACCTGTGGCCTCCCACGCTTTTGTATAGGTTTAGTTGTTGCCATAGTAATTCACAGATGGTGCTTTGGTGTTGGCCCCAATATTCAAAGGCAGTGGTTGACTGCAGTAAAGTTTATGGAAGTTTCTGATAAGGATCTAATAGGTTCATGACTCTTCAAGCAAGAAAATGAGACAGGCAGGCTTGTTCTCTCCAGACCGATGTGTTGCACTCCTGCCTGTTTTAGGTCCTGTTGATAAACCAATTCTACAGTGTCCTGCCTTTTCTCCAATATTATGTGGGATGGAGTATTCCCATCCACCAGAGATGAGGATGCTTTTAAAATGCATATCATCGTGACCTTGCTGTTTCAAATTATCTTAAGCCTTGTGCCTCTGGCTGCTGAGAGTGCTCTGAGGTGTGCAGAGGATCTGGGACTCCAGTACTGGGAAATGGCATGATGCAAGGACTTCCCAGCTTTTGCCTGAGGTCATCTGCTGCTCTAATGCTTTTGTAATCTCTTGGGTGGCAAACATTGATTAGACACATGAATTCTGAGCAATGTTCTTTAGTAGTTACGCACCTGTTCTTTTGTTCATGTTGTCTTTTGGGGATGTTGAATGTTTGCAGTGGGATTGTACTTCAATTGTTATTTTACTGCGTATAACAAAGTACACTACTTCTGGGAAAAGCTGGGAAGTTGATCTATTTCAGCTATTTTCTGCAGATTTCTCCCATCTTTCCTATGCTTTGTATTATCTTACTTATTACACCATTTTTCTTTTTATTAAATTTATTTCTTATCTTTGACTCCTTCAATTCTTTCCCTTCTGCCTGTCTTTCCCATCTACAGTTTCTTTCAGATGAGATTATGTAACTTTCTTCTTTTTCTTTGAAATGTTTTCACCCTTGCCTACAGGATCTGAATAGCAGCCTCACCCAGTTTATTTCAGGTTGCTGCTGTTTGGCAGTGCTACAAGAAGCCACAGTGGCACCAGTGCTTCTGGTGACAAACATAGGAAAATGCAAGGTCAGGAAAGTATTTGGCTCTGTCACATACAATGGCTCTATTTTTTGGACTATGTGCAGGGATCTAGCTCTCTGGGGCACTTCTGCATGGACAGTTCATGGCATTCTTTTGAAGGAGTTTTAAAAATCTTTTGTTTTGTGTGTTTGTCACCATAATATCTTTACCTCTCTACCCACCCATATGTTGGATAGGCAGTATTCTTATAACCATAGATCTGGAAACTGTCTGCTGCTTTTCTAATCTTTAAAATCTTTCATGGTTTGTGCAGTAATCAAACCACATTGTCTAAGGTTTTGGCAGGGGTAGTTGTCATATATCATGCACTAATTTCTCTAGAAAAGAAACAAGAAAAAAAATTACCCAGGTATTTAGCTAAGAATCACACAGAATCACAGAATTTCTAGGTTGGAAGAGACCTTCAAGATCATTGAGTCCAACTCATACCCTAACACCTCAACTAGACTGTGCCACATCCAGTCTTTCTTTAAACACATCCAGGGATGGTGACTCCACCACCTCCCCGGGCAGACCATTCCGGTACTTTATCACCCCTTCTGTAAAAAACTTTTTCCTAATATCCAACCTATATTTCCCTTGATGGAGCTTGAGACTGTGTCCTCTCATTCTGTCTGTTCCTGCCTGGAGAAAGAGACCAACCCCCAGCTGACTGTAACCACCTTTCAGGGAGTTGTAGAGAGTGATGAGGTCACCTCTGAGTCTCCTTTTCTCCAGGCTAAACATCCCCAGCTCCCTCAGTCATTCCTCACAGGGTTTGTGTTCCAAGCCCCTCACCAGCCTCATTGCCTCCTCTGGATGTGCTCAAGCATCTCAATGTCCTTCCTAAACTGAGGGGCCAGAACCGGACACAGCTCTCAAGG
>VWYP01032778.1:29899-65270 GCA_013400435.1 Pycnonotus jocosus | reverse complement strand
TGGGTCACCTGGTCATAAAAGGAGACCAGGTTGGTCAAACATGACCTACCCCTCCTAAACCCGTGCTGGCTGTGTCTGATACCCTGGCCATCATGTAAATTCTGTGTGATGACACTCAATATGAACTGTTCCATTACTTGCCATGAAATTGGTGTGGGTTTTTCTTTCTTCTTAATATGCCCTAATGGTGATTTGTCCCTGGAGCAGTCCACTAGATTTGTTTTGCGCTCAATGTTACTGTTCAGATATCTTTTATCAGTGGAAAGACGCATTCTTTTTTTTTTCTTGCCATTGGAATGTTTCAATGTAATCTTTATCCATGTATATATTCATACATGTATATCCATACACATATAAGCACATATACATGTGTGTATATATACATTATATATGTATTTAAAATATAGGTTTTTATCAGTCAGGGAGGTAAAGCAAAGAAATGTAGTGGCTATTCATGAGTTGACTGAAGTCCCTGGAATAATTGTTTCAACTCAAAGTAAGAGCTTGTTTCCCATGTGCTTTATTGTCCAGGAGACTGAAGTTGCTGACAGTGTTCTAAAGTTTATACATGGTCTTTTATGTCTTCTGGGCTTGGGCCCAGAAGCTAGAATAGCTTGAAGATAAGAACCTGGGGTGGTTGAAGTAGGTTAGTCTATGTTGGGACTTAAAGGCTAGGTCTAAAGAGTTCATAATTGAGAATGTGTTGACATGACTTTCTGCACTACTCTAAGTTGAAGTTTCCTACATGTTGAGAAGAGTTATGCCTATAAACAGCAGCCTGTTATACTGCTGGAATAAAGAATGTGGCTTTAGTGTTTGGGGTTGTCTGGAATTGAAAGGATGGTACCTATCTGCTAGGCTTGTGCAGTTGATTGTGGATCAGATTTATGAGTGAGCCTGGAGACTTAGGTAGGCATTTGACAGGTTGACAGGATTTAAGAACTTAAGGAAGGCAGGCATCAAAACTCTAAAGTTAGTCATCTCTAAACATCTGTGTAAATCAGTCTTGTGTTAGTGTGGCTGAGACCTATCAGAGAGAGGGATTCTGCTTTACCAGGCAGTTAGTTCTGTGAAGATGGAGACTTGGAGACAGTTACTGCAGCAACAGATGCCAGTAACTAACTGTGATTGATAAGTGGGAGATACTAAGTCTGCCTGCCAGCTTGTATTATTGTAATATCTACCTGGTGGGTGGATGTAATAATTAATTAGTTTTACAGAGTGACTTTAAAATGACCTTATCTGTGATAAAGTTGCATAATGAAAACTGGTGCCACCAACACAAAACAGTTGCAAAGTGGTCAGTTATGTCAAGTGTGCTTTTTTAATTTGATCCTTCTGAGGGTCTTTGAAAAAGCCTGGGAACAATGAAAAATGGCATCAAGTTCCAGCTCTGACAGAGGGGTAGTAAATAATGCAAGCTCCAGGACTGTTGCTGAATGCCCTTAGCCACCAGCCTGGATCATGGGGGGTAGTCCCTGCTGCTGTGAGGGTATGGCCCATAGCTGTGGGATCCCATGCAATGAGCCACAGCTGTGGCTGCAGAGGAAGGCTCAAAGTCAAAAATATTGACTTACAAGATGTGGCAGGCAGTGCCAGTTCCAGGGTGCAGTGTAGTAGCCTTTCTACAGATGGCTGCTCTTAAGACATCTGTGGGCTTCTTCCATGAAAGTAAAAATCTGTAGGTTTTTGCGTAGATTTATATTTTTATAAATATTAGTTGTATAAATATCTAGTATAGAAACATACTTCATATATTAAATAAATACATACAATTGTACAGACAGTTGTTTGACTTTATATAGGAGGAAATGTAGTCTGTATTATATACTTTTTTAATCTATAAATACATATACACAATACTAAAACTATACTATAGCAGATGTCTGATTTCATCTAGTAGCCTATATTACTTAGTTATTTTGATAAAGAAGGACAAGAAGATTGAGACCAAATTTTAAATCCTATTTAAATCCCTTCCTTTGATTTCTAAAAAAGCCACTTTTCATCATGTCAATAAATTCAGTTTAAGTTAACTCCTTAAGGCAGATGACTTAAGTGTGCCTGATTAACTATCTGTCTGGTAGGAGAGGGGACTGAAGTCCTTAATTTAGTAATTAAACTCATCCCTGACCTACAGCTGAAATTGACATTCTGCTGAAATCTCTATTTTGAGTCTTCCTTGGTGGAAAAGACCCACAAGCTAGTGTGCTGCATACGACTTCAATTCAACCCTATTTTCTAGTCACTCTTCTCACACAGGCAGTTGTGTATCCTAAGTGTTGATGATGCAATTGCAGTTTAAATGTACAATGCTGTGAAATACTTGACTAGCATGCAATAGGAAAAATCATATTATTTTATGATTTCTTGAATGACTTGTATATAAGAAAGTTACATTATTTCCAGCTTTCATAGAAGTTTTCACAGTATTTCTGCTTCACTGTTTTCTGCAGCTCTTTGAGGCCTAAAAAGAATTGTTCTATTCTTGACTTACTAGAGGTCATCAGCCACTTGATCTCACTAGAAAATGTTGTCTGTGTAGGTGGACCAAACATTGAGGGATTACTGTTCAGAAATACACATGTTTACTTAATTAATTAGTTGTTCTTCAGAAATAAGGAAAGTTTCCTTTACTTTCCATGCACATCTGTGGGCATGCCTAAGAGTCACATTCATATGTATTAATGTGTTATTACAATAAAAAGACTTAAGTCACTTCTCTCTTTATGCTGAGGTTCCCTTTCAGTGTGGACAAGCACATGATTGAAGAGTTAAACAGTCATTAGTCAGGTTGTTAATTATTTATTACAAGACTGCTCTGAACAAACTCTCACTCATTTCCTATGCTTCCAGTTTGCTTTGGGATGCTGTCCCAGAAAATCACATGCTGTCTTATCATATAGCTTACAAATTCAATATGACCAGATATGAACTACAGTCAGCAAAAATACATAAATGAGACTGACCTTGACTGCAATAGAATTGGGAGTCTGAACTGATGACCAACTTCTGATTTTCTGTGCCTCTGATTTGGTGTGTCTGCTGTCAGTATTGATGTTTGGACTGAGCTTGGCAAGCAACACAATCTCCAGTGAGCTATGTATTTGGTGTGCTAATGTCTATTGAACTGTAGTTCTGTACCTTCACTAGCTGTATTTCTTGGGACCTCTTAGTAAATAGCCAAACTGTGGGGCAAAATTTTCTACTGGCTGTTTGTGCAATTAGTGCTGTTATTCAACACAATGAGACACCAAGATGTTTTTCAGTATCTTGTTCCTCTAGAAATCCTTTTAGTTACTTTGCCTTTCTTGCAGTTACTTACTATTCTCCCTGAAGTATTGTACATAGAAACCATGAGAATACAATCTGAAGTCATAAGAGGCCACAGGTGTGAAACAGTAGGAGTTTTAATCTGGTTTTGACAGAAGGTGTTTGTTTTTTTGCTTTTCTCTTACAAGTTTGCTGTTTGGTTTTACGCTTTTTAAAAAGCTTTTTAAAGCATTGGGATGTAAACACAGAAGCTTATAATTTAGTTGTAGCAGAGTGCTGGATGATCATGAAACAAGACCTAGTCCATGCTTTGAAAAGCTTCATTCTCTGTTCCTTTACCGGGGTACCCAGGAGAGGCGATCCAGTGGGGTGTGGAAGCTTTTTGTACAAGCTTTTTTAGGCTAGGTGGCAAATTTCTTGGTCCTTGCTTTAATGGCACCAGTGACTTTGTGTCTTCCCCTTACCCCATAATGAATGTAAAATTTCTTTATTAAAAGAAAGTGTTTGGCAAGGAGGGGAGAGCAGGAATGTCTCTGCTACCGTTTGAGGCTGGATTCAGATTTTGCTCAGTTATCACCATGGCTGAATTCAGCATTGATTACATGCCAGCTTTATGGAGCAGCTAATTTCTGCTGATATGTTGAAAGCTAACTTGAAAGGCATTTAAATTTGATTCATTCTTGCTTTGCAGAAGACAAAGAGGAGAAATATTTCCCAGTGAGATGTTATTGCGGTATAGTCGTTCTGCAAAAGTGGAATTACCATAGTGATACTAGTAAGCCTTGTTTTCCAGGATATTCAACAGAGGCTAAAAGCCTTGGGGATGAGCTTGATATTTTCCTTTTGTTGTCACTTATTAACCCTTACTGAATATATATATCTAAATGTATTTTTTTTCTGAATTGAACCATGTCATATATTTGGTGAGCTTTAGTCTGAATTGTGTCAGATTCTACATCTTAGCCATAAAATTTGCTATGATTTTGTTCTGCCTGATGTATTCAAGTTTTAACATAAATATGCACTTCATTTTTCATTCCCTAGTTTCATCTACTTGCAACCATAAGTATCAGATATGCAATAAACTAGGCAGGACAAGCAAATAACTAATAGCAGATGGTTTAGATGTGTTTGGTCACTACTTCTCAAATACCTCATGAATGTCTCTGTAAATGTCAGATAAACCAAAGTTTGGAAGAAGAAATTGGTTTTCCTAGTAATTTGTGTGAAATGAAAAAGTAGTGGTAAAGTAAAGAAGCAGTGTAGTAGCCTTAGAAAGCGTGGGTTTCATTCATATCACAATGTTGGACTTTAGTGTTGAGGTCTCCAAAAAGACTGCATAGCACAAGTTGTATTTTGTGAGGTGGAGCCATTATTCATGTGCTGTTCTGTGGGGCTGTTCCATCTGTTTCCTTTGAAACAGTGTGGAGTTTGTGTGTGGGCTTTCAGAGGATGTGCTCTACAGCAGTGCTGGAAATGGGGTTGCTTAATCTTTATTCTCTCCCCCCTTCTCGACGTTGACTGCACTAGAAAAAAATCTTTTGGTGGTACTTAGGTACATCATAAAAAACATTTTCCAATGAGTTGGACTGAATGGGAGGGCTGACAAAATCTTCACTTTCTTTCAGAAATGTTAGGGACCTTGATGGAGTCATGCCCACAATTAATTGACTATCAAAGACTTGGCACTTCAAAGAAATGTTTGTGACGTCTGCATGTGATTTCTTGGGGGACAAAATGTACATTTTCCTTGAACATTTGCCTAAATCTAGTCTAGTAAGCATTAGTTTGTTGCAGTTCTGGAAGTCTTGCAAAGTTCACAGGTATGACTTAAAAATTAGCAGTTCCTGCATGGAGTAGTGGAGGCAGAGAGGAAAAAAGGGGAAAAAAAAGAAAACAAAACCTGAAAAAAGTGTAACCATGATTTGAGTAATGTAACTGCTGGTGTGATCATGGTAAGGAACCACCTAATTTTGGGAAGGAGGAAGGCATGATAATGTGAACTTCTCAGCACCTTGGGATGTGAATTTTCTATGCTTGGAAGGTCAATGTCACAGAGATAAAACATTACTAGTAAATATGTTAAGATTTGATGTATTCCATAAGTTACCCTAGATGTTTTGGGGGAGTGTGGGGGGTTTTGTTTTGTTTTTCATGTAAAATTCATAAATTAGTTTTCCTCTTTTGTGGGAATACATTTTTTTATGTGCAAGGTTTTCTTTCTGTTTAGTCGGTTGACAGCACACCATCTGGGCCCTGAAGCCTAGGATAAAGATGTCCTGCATGATCCTATGCTATCACTGTCTTAAGGGTGATATATAGGTTATTATAGCCTCTTCTTATAGCTCACTTTGTTCTCCTCTTTGCCTCAGTTGGTTGTTGCTACAACAGTGTTGTGTTCTCAGCATATCAAAAGGGCTGGAGGAAAACGCAGGCTAAAACTTGCAGTGTACTCAAAATATTTATTGTTCTTTCTAAAATTAACAGCAAACTGATTGATCTGTCATGCTCCTGGGAACAAAAATATCTGGCTCTGTGAGTTGAAATATCATACTGGAAAAGGGCATAATAAATGCCTGGCTTATGAAAGACCTTTTGAGTCTTGCCTGGGTAGCTGAGGTTGAGGAATGTCATGAGTAAATTTTAGTGTTGGTGAGAGAAAGCTTGTAACTAGTGATGAAAGTCACAGGAACTGGAAATGAGATTTTTGCATTTGTAATGTGTGAGAAAAGCCTGTCTCCTAAGGGTATTCCTGCTTGCCTTTGTATGTTTACTGTATTATGTGTGAGGTCATTTTTCTTTCTGCTTTCTATATGCATGTTCTCTTAGGCAGGGGATATAAAAGGGAATGCAAGTACTGGCATTGTCAGGTTAACTATTGTTGGTTAGTTAGGTCATTGGAAAAAAACCCCAAACTGACAGGCAATAGCTGACAATGTGATTTCCAATGGCAGAATTGTACTGAGTATCAATATAAGGAAATAATGGAGTATCTTTACTTTTTGTGATGTTCTTCAGACTGCTCTGCAATGACTACAGCAAGATACAGGCCTACCTGGGACTTGGTACTTGACCCATTAGTGTCCTGTAAGCTCTGCCTTGGTGAATATCCTGTGGAGCAGATGACAACAATAGCACAATGCCAATGCATCTTCTGTACCCTGGTAAGTTTGTTTTCTTTATTAGACATAAAAATACAAGACACAGGTTTAACTGCAGAAATAGTCTGTTTCTGCTCGGTGTGACTCACTCTGAAGTATTGATCTTGTGGCAGAAATAAATACTGTTGCTGTGTACTTGGCACAAAAGGAAGTAAGCCTCTGTTTTCCTGTGATAAAAAGAAAATAAATTATTCAGCACCTCAATATACTGTATAGTTATCACCTTATCAAGGTTATTCACACTTTCCCTTTTATCTATCAGTGGCTTGGATCTGGGGGTGGTTTTGGTGCCCCTTATAAAATCATATTCTAATGAGTTGGATTGAATGGGAGGGCTTACAAAATCTTCACTTTCTTTCAGAAATGTTATGGACCTTGGTTGAGTCATGCCCACAAGTGATTGAACATCAAAGACTGTTGGGGGTGGTTTTATGATTGTTTGGGTTTCTTTTGAGTGCTGAGGTGTCTGTGGTTTGATTGGACTTTATTCCTGTTGGGTTTTTGAATTTTTCTTTTAACTTTACAAGAGAATAGAATCTTTGAGTTGAAAGGTATCACTTCAACCATGATCTGTGGTTCAACTGCCTGGTCACTTCATGGTTCATCGAAAGCTAAGGCATTGTCCAAATACCTCATAATCACTGCTCTAGGAGGCTGGTTCCAATGTTTGGTCATAAGATACTAGGGAGAAGCACTCAGCAGCTCCCTTTCTACTTCCTCCCTCAAGAAGAAGAGAGCAAGGTCTCTTGAAAAGAGAGCAGAGGTCACTCTTCAGTCTCATTCTCTCCAAATTAGACAAACTTATGGTTCTGAGCCACTCCCTACAAGACACTCTTTCCAGCCCTTTCACCAACTTTATTGTCCTTTGGAGATGCATCCAAGGACCTTCACATACTTCCTAAATAGCAGGGCCTAGAACTCCACCCAGTGCTGAAGGTGAGGCTGCACCAACTCTGAACACAGCAGGACCTGTGTTCTCCTCTTTTGAGCAGCTGGGGATGCTGGGTTTGGTGATCCCAGGATGGGCTCTGCCCTCCTGGCTGCTGGGCACTGCTGACTCACATGGAGCCTGCTGTCACCCAGTACCCCAAATCCCTTTCTGCAGGGCTGCTCTCCAGCCTATCTACTCGTGATTCATACTTGTGTCTGGCATTACCCCATCCCAGATGCAGAATCTGGCAATTCAACTTGTTAAATTTCATGCCATTAATCATTTCCCTGCTCCAATTTATGTAGATCTCTCTGCAAGGCATCTTGCCCCTCAGCAGAATCAGCAATAGTTCCCGGTTTTGTATTATCATCACCCGTGCTAATGGTACATTTGATTATTGGGTCCAAACGGTTGATAAATGTATTGGACACAACTGACACTAGAGCTGAGCTCTGAGGAACGGTGCTGGTGACTGGTTGCCAAGCAAATGTAGTCCCATTCACTACAATCCTTGGAGCCTAATTTTTCACTGAGAGCTCATCTCACAGCTGGACAGCTTGTGCAGAAGGGTGCTAAGAGGGACAGTATCAAAAGCCTTACTAAAATCCAGAGAAACTACATCCCTTGCCTGATCCTTAATTCCAGGTGGGTGACCTTGTCATAGAAGGTTATTAAATTAGTTAAACAGTTTTTCTCTTTTTGATCACATGTTGGTGGTGTCTGGTGATTGCATTGTTCTTTAAATGCCTTTCAATAGTGTCCAGCATAGCCATGCACAGAAAAGTATGCAACTAGAAAAGTATTTAATGTATTACATATTCTAATTCCATGGATTCATTACAGGTTTGCATTACCATATTGTACAAATGCTTACCTGGAATAACAAGAATCTTATCAGTTAAATACAAAACACTAGGAACATGTGCAGTATTTGACAAAGAACATCATCACAGCTAATGGATATTTCTAGTTTAGGAACAGAGGAAACTACTAGTCAGTTTTCATCCCTAATACTGAATTTAAATTAAAATTTTAGTTCATTAAATTTTGCAATGGGTGCAATTACACCAAAAACTTTGTAATGATGGTTCAGTGGAGGAAAAATTGGAGTATTATTAGTAAGAATATGACTTGTGGGATACATGATGCTCAGACTTTAATCTCCCAAGACTTTATGATATGGTATTATAGACTCAGACATGGGATTGGGTGACATTTTTTAAAATTTGAAAGTCCTTTCCAGCAGAGTTTTTGGAGTGTGTTTTTAATATTTAGGATCAAGGATTTTAGTTACTTTATTTTTCTTCATGGAAATACTACCATTTTTTAATATTAGATTTCCTTTTTTCTGTTGGTTATTGAAGATATAGGAGGCAGCCAATGGAACAGGTAGATCTACTGTGAAAGAAATGTTTGCTCAAGTATGCAAAAGCACATAAAATAGGCTTCATGAAAAAGAGTAATAGGCATCATGAAAACTGTTCTCTTCTGTTCTAGTACTTACAGCTCAGTGTTGTTTCTCTGTGGTGCTTGAATGAAGAGAATATTTAAATGTCAGTTTTCAGTAACATTTCCATGGCAGCAGAAAGACTGGGTTGCCAAATACATTTTTCATCTTTACCTTGCTCCTTCTGATCTTTACTGCCATCCCTGATCTTCTATTTTTTTGGTTAGAATGTGGCTGATGACTCTTACTGCTGTTTTGAAAGATATAACTAGTTACAGACATCAGATATGTAACCTTTACTTGATAACCTGTTCTTAGCAGCTGATATAGTAATCTGACTGGTGACATGGAATTTGTGTTTTGAACTCTGTTCGGGTGGAATCATCAGCCAGTTTTTACTACCTGCATTTGATTGTCTTGAATAGTTCAGCCTTCTGTTTAAAGAAATTTTTGTAGTTTGTCTGCCTCTTGTAAGCCACTTACAAGCTTTATACAGTGACATCCGAGTGCCCTGAAAAAATTATTTATCCTAAAGCTTTCTCATGAATTAACAGGTAGTACTACCCTTGCTTTTCTTGATGATGGTGAGGGAATTATTAAGAATCAATCCCAATAAGTGCAAGAGGCAATAGCTATAAACCTGTTACAGCCCAGGCCTTCATCTGAAACCCAAGGCCTTCATCCCTACTTTTGGGCCAGCCTGAAGTTTGGTAAATTGTTAAAGAAAATACTCCCATGAGTCTGGCAAGATTGTTTGGCCTGTTGACAGTCATTAGAGAAGAGTGTGATAGATGTATGCAGAATCCTCCACTGTGTTCGTTCAGCAATGATTTCCAGAAACACCAGGGACACTGCATATGAATTATGCTTTGTAAATGGCCAAACAATCAAAAAGTGCAGCCTTTTTACTCAAGATTTTTGCATGTAGTCTATGTACAGTAGATGCAGTTCATCTCTGCTTTGTTCTTGTTTGACCAATATGTAGTTTTGTTCAGGCTTTTTTTGTAAATGAACAGAGATAACTGATGGTCTTTCCAGGAATATGAGCAAAAAAGAGAAAGGAATGTCCATATAAGTGTGAGGACTACTTTTGTTACAGCTTTTACCACTAGCTCTAGCCCTCATTTCAAAATCACAGCAAGCTGAAACAACATGAGTATGTATTACAAAGATTTTCAAGGGCAGTACTACTGGTATGTTGGCAGCATTTGGATCAGTATACAGATCTCTAAATCCTATATTTCTGTCTGCAAGTCTTGACTTTTTATGTAAAAATCATAGAAGTGCTGTAGTAAAGATACCATGAAGGATTGTCTCTTCTTGACACTTGTACAGTAGCGCATAGCATTTCTATTCAGAAAGATAGAATGGGGACACTGTTTCTATTTGATTTCTGGCAGTGCTGTGCATGGATTAAATAGAGCAGACTGCTACTCCTCTGCTGATAAGGCACAGGCACTACAATTTCCCATAGTATTATTTTGCCAGTTAGTACAATACTCCATTATGGATTTTTTTCATTATGATCATTAATGCCCAGACAATGCTGTGACCTCTCAAGTTTTGTATATCTCATCCACTAGGAATGTTATAAGAATGTATTTTCTCTGGTACCTCAAGCAAATCCGTTGTTGGATTGCTTGAGGTATCAGAGGAACATAAATCTAAAGAATAGAGAGATGCTGGGCAAACCAGCATCTCTCTTCTTAGAATCATGTTAACAATAGGACCAATCATAAGTGTTCTTGTGTAATTTTGGACCAGAACACCTAAATACTTTTTATTAAAATTTTCCCCATTTAAATAGCACACAGTGCCTAACTAATAATCTTAAATTTTAAGATAGTCGTTTAGCAGTTGCTTGCCTCAGAAGAAGTATGCATGTTTTCTTCAGAAAGCTTTACACTTAGAGAAGGAAAAAGAGAGTAAAGCAGAGAACACCACTTTTTTTTCTTTAATTTTTTTGGCATCATTTGCTGCACTAAATTTTTTCACTTACTGTATAGCCTTTGCTTTTTAAAGGGGATTGTGAGAGATAAACAGGGAGCAATTTTATCCAATTTTTGTCTGAAATTCTGATTATTTTGTAATCTGTGATGAAATTCACACATGTCTTAATGGACAGGATGTTTCTTTGATGTGTTACCAATTGTATATGTGCTGAAGTTACAACAGGTTTTTTGCAGTTGATATTCTTGCATGGAATTCAAGCAGTTAGTTTCTTGAATGTTTTCTGGTTCAGGCTTTGCATGTACATCTGTGTGCATAAATACTGTATAATTTATATATATATAAAATGCACACATAGATGTGTTAATGTGTCCCAAGTGCAGTGATGCCTCTATTACACAAGACAGGCTAAGCTCTTTTTGGCCTCATATTAGATTATTCAGTTCCCTTCAAGATGTTAGGCACTACTGATCATTCTGGTACCAGCGGATTCATTGCTTACTTTCCTCAAATTTAAAACAAAAGTCTGTCACATAGGCAGTGACAGCAAGCAAATGTGTAAAAGAAATATGAAACATGATAGAAAACTTGTCTTTGATGAAAAAAATTGATCACTCCTCTGTAGTCTATCTTGTCTCCTTGATAGAAGGAGAAACTGTAGTCAGGTACATGAAACAGAGGGACACCAACAGTAAGAAAATAACAAAACTAAGGTTAAGACCTGCCTTCTGCTTCATGTTTGTACTTTCTTTTTGGTCAGATATGTACATGTGGATCAACTTTGGTGCATGAAACTAACACTGCTTCGTAGATACTCTGATTCTTGCCCCTAAGCTCTACCTTAAGCACTTGAGCCAGCTAATTAATTGTACCTGGACCTTCAGATGTCCCTCTAAGTTTGTTGTATTCTATCCCAAGTAGCTTGCCAGTAGGATAGTGACAGACTTCTGTTATCACTAGCCCTTTTCAAACAGGATTACTGGATTTGCCTAATCATGACTAGTTGTATAGAGCTGCTTAATTCAAATCATTCTGCTGTTTGAGCTTCCTTATAGGCTAATGATCAGCAAGGCAAATATTATCCTGCCTATAACTGGTGTCAGGCACCCCCATGTTTTTTCTTCTTGTCATGCTTGAGCGGAAGCACATGGCGCTTCTCTGAGTTGAAGGACAGAAAAACAAGTAATTTTCTTAGTGTTAACCCTCACTGCAAATGAGGCAGAGGCAGCATCAGCCTCTCCTTCCCCTAGGACAAGGCAGATGCCAAAAGCAGTGTGGATGGAAACAGGTGGGCTTGGCTGCCTTCCTGGTCCTGTGTAGTTTGTCTCTACTAGCCCAAAGACCCCTGTCTTAGCAGGGCAGCACTGTGCTGACAGCAGGCTGTTCCTCACCTCTACCAAAGGAGATGCCCTACTTGCTTGGAGACAGGAGGGAAGGGGGCACCTAATGGCTTGTGAGGTTTTATAGAGTTCAAGGTCCTTCTTCGCAGCTGTAATGTTTCCCTGTTTCCCAGCACCCAAGCTCAGGGCTTGCTGCTTGAGCTCACATACCCCACCCTCAGCAGAGAACTGATACGAATCTTGACACATGATGTGTCACTAGAGGCTTCGTGGTTAGAGGTCACTCTGTGTTTGTGTAGCAGTTCACATGGCTGGCTGCTTGTCTTATAGGTGGTGGGATGACAGAGCTCCCTGCTTTAATAAGCAGGAACCATAGAACCCTGGATGAAAACTAGATTTGATCCAGAGCCTTCAGCTCTCCTCTCCTGTGTGATGTCACTAAATGAGGTTAATGTTATTTGTCTTCATCAGGGTGTTGGGAAAACTAGCTCATTTTGATTTGCATAGAGTTTTGCATGTGAAAAGGGAAGGCCCTTTTTTTACTGCAGGTGTATTTTCTCCTACTCAGAATTGCTATTTCTGTTCTGAAATAGAATAAACTCTTCTCAACCTGATTTTTTTGTGGTGTTTTTACCTTCTGAATATTTGATTTTCATCCCACATATGTTGGCATTTGAAAATAAATTTATTTTTGTAAAGTTTACTCTGTGTATTTTTACCAATTGCAGCCCTGAATAGATGAGAACAAAAGATTTATGCAAGGTAATGGAGGGATAAGAATTCATAATGAAAAAAGTTACGTGTGCATCCACTTGAAATACATATTCAAAGATAAAGAGGTATCACAGAGTATTATCCTTGTCTCATTTGGCCATTTTCTGTTGTCGACTGCTGTGATTGATTCCTTTGAAAAAAAAAATTGTTCAACTTCTATAAATTTTATAGTACACAGCCATAAATAAGTGTGTATATAAAAAAACAAGCCCACCACTTCAAAGGCTAGGCAGCTGTCAGTCTGTGGTGCTTTCTCTTTCAAGATACTCAGCTGGAGTTTTTTCCACTGCTTTTAGTTCTAGATTCTTGGTCTTGCTTGTGGCTTCTGCAGCCATTGATTGCTGTGTCTTAAAAGCTGTTTGCTTTTGAGACACAACAATGACATTTCTGACATTTCTCAAACTGAAGTAATCATCAGGGCTTCTCTTTCTGCATTGTTGATAATTCATTTCTTCTTGCCTGCCTTCATCATTTGTTGACTGATGGCCTGATGGTGCTGTTCCCTGTACTCAAACTCATGTGGAGGAGTTGGAGGCTGGACTCAGAGAAGTGATGCTCCTCATCCCCAATATGAACAGCTTGTCTGCAAGTTGTTGTTTGCATTCATTAAGAAGCATGTACCAGGGACTGCTGTGATATTTGGGTGTACTGTCAGAAGGGATTTGGACAGAGGTAGAACCAAGACAGCAAATTCTGCCCTGCTGCCCACAGGATGAATCAACAGCCTTCACTGCACTAACTACAGCAGTGTTTGCAGTGGGTGAGTGCCTGCTCCTGCCAGGATGCAGCCAGTCCCCATAGTAAGATTACGCCAGGTGCTGGGAGCACAAGGACTCTTGGACAACAACAATAATTTTTACGGCTCAGGAAAAAAATGCTTAGTTGGTTTGTCCTCAAACATGGAAACACGGGTTGTGTTTATCTTTCCCAGCCCTCATCCT
Organism: Pycnonotus jocosus; assembly: GCA_013400435.1. Lineage (NCBI taxonomy): Eukaryota > Metazoa > Chordata > Aves > Passeriformes > Pycnonotidae > Pycnonotus > Pycnonotus jocosus. The sequence continues at coordinate 51,453 of VWYP01032778.1, read as the reverse complement.
GTTTGGCCACCATCCAGAGGCAAGATGATGTGATTGCATTTAGATTGACAATATAGTCTATAACAGGGCTACGGAATAGCTGATGGAGTTTTTAAACACTGACAGCACAGTGGGGAAAAAGAGACATTTACCCTTGGCAATTTCCAACAAAAAAATATCTTAAAAATAGGCCAAGTTTCTGGAAGATAGAGGCAGAAAACCTGTCAGACAGAGGTCTTCCAAATTACTTGCCACTTTGAGTAAAACATGTATCAGCTGTGATGTTATCTATCTCTGGTCCTGTCCAGAGTCTCTCTCTGAGTGCCTATTTTCTTGTTCACAGCATAAGGCTCTAGATAGTTGGAGGCTGGACTCAGAGATGCCTTGCAGGTGCTTGTCTTGGAGTCAAGGGTTGGTATGCTTGTGTAGCAGATTTTTTTCTCTGTAACAAAACAAAGGATATAAAGGATAAACATGTAAGACAGTTCTCTGTTACTGCTTTCAAATTTTAAGTACTGCATGTCAAGATAAGTGATTTTTTTCTTCCTGTGATTTATTCTTAAGATGATAAATGAGGGTTAATAAAAATTTGAATTCCAATAGTGAAAATTTCTTTGCAAGTAGATAATTGTTTCTGAAAAGATGTCTATAGAAGTGGAAATGATTTAATTTCAAAGTATTACCACAAACATTAAAGGCTTCTGATGGATATCTGTCTCAGATCTAGGTGGTTTGTGAAGTTGAATATAACTCATGCTTGCAGATTTGGTCAGTATAGCTGATAGTTTATCTAGTAAAGAAAAAAAAAATCACTCCTAGAGTCACGCATATGCCACAAACAGATCTCTGTGATTAAGTGTGCATAGATATTTTCCTGTAAGTCGCTTGTCAACTAAGTAGGATTAGGGTGATATTAAAAAGCTAAACTGTAGATCTGTTGTAGTGAATTGGGCACACTGGAGCAGCAGTGCAAGAGTGGTTCCAAGTTGAGCCTGTTATTAAACAACAATAGATTTGAGGCAGGATTATAACTACTTTACACAAAAAGCCATGTAGCAAATTTGAAAGAAGCTTAAAACCTCTCTGAGGAACCTACCCTTCTTTTTCTTTTCTTGCACATGTTTTCTAGTGTGCTGCAAGCACACCATGGAAATTTCTTGTAAAGTAGTTTTCTTTTTCTATAAAACACTAAATTTAAAATAATATTGCTTTTATGACTGGAGTGCTGGAATGGAAGGATATAGGCTCTTTTGGAAGGACAGGCAGAAGAAATGGTGTTACCCTATATGTCAGTAACCAGCTGGAGGATGTGGAGCTACACTTGGGGATGGACAATTAGATAATCAAAAGCTTATGGGTCAGGATGAAAGGGAGGGCACAGACAGGTAACTTTATAATGGGGTTTGTTGCTACAGGGGGTCCAACCAGGAGGCCATACAAGAATCTTCAAAAGCTTATGTTGATAAGGAAGAACTTTGTTGATAAAGGCATGTAGTGATTGGACAAGTGGGAATGGCTGAAAAAGAGTTGGTTTCTATACTAGGATGGAATTCTTTACAATGATGGTGGTGAGGCACTGGACAGGTTACCCAGAGAAGTTGTAAATGTCCCATCTCTGGAAGTGTTCAAGGCCAGTTTGGATAGAGCTCTGAGCAACCTGGTCTAGTAGAAAGTGTCCCTGCCTATGGTAAAACAGTTGGAGCTAGGTGATCTTTAAGATCTGTCTCAACCTAAGCCATGCTATGATTCTGTGATTTGTCCTATTACCAGATGAGCATTCCTATTGCTTTAAGAGAATTATGCACCAAAATGTTTTAAAAGAGTATCATATGGTAGTTATATATGGCTACAAGAATTTCTCTTTCAGGAATAGGGAGGGCTCTAGCCTTGTTGTGTCATTCTTCCTTTTTTTTTTTAAGAGAACACCCCAGATGCAGGATGCTTGTTTTAGGGGAGTTTTTCTTCTTGAAATTGTTTGGGTTTGTCTAAATGGAAAATATTTCTAGAAAATAACATTCAGGTAAAAGCTCTCTACCAGAGTGAATTTGCTATTTGAACAAAAGGGCGTGGAGCTGTTGTTCCAAGAGTATTAGTCTTCACCTGATACATAGACACTCAGATTTTTTTTTTTGTAGTGAAATAAATTCACTCTATCTCACACAGCTGTCTCCCCCTGCCCCAGTGAGTATTGCACACTGCATCGCTGTACTGTTCTAATCTGAAGCTAAAATAGGACATTACATCATGTTACCTGAAAGGTTGACAGGCAGTTTGTCTGAGTATAAATTCTACATATTCACCAGACTGACTGCAAATTGCCTTAGGGGAATTAGCACAGAGCACTAGAATAAACTTGGTATTGCACCGTGTTATAGAAGGAAAAAATATCATCTTCTTAGAATTCATTTTAAAGCAATGTAAAGAAAAATTCCTGGTATGCAGAGCATAAAAATACTTCAAAATACTACCAAATATAGTTGATGTTTAGTAGTTTTGGTCATCTGTGTAGCCCCATGACATGAAGTTTGAGCTTTGCCTTAGTATCTTGTTAGCATAAAAGTGACCCGTAGACCAAACTGTAGATTTTTAGCTACAAGGCATGAAATAAGTGCTTCTCATTCAATATCCTTTCATGTTCTTCATCCGGAAGAATCTTCTTATCCCAGAATGTAATGCCCAAAGGGATCTTTGCATGTACCTACCCTGATGTCACTTGTAACATGGATCACAAAATACCAACCAGCTTTTTTGAATGCAAGTTTATGTAATTGTACATGTGTATGTATATTTTGAGATATTCATCTAATCCTGGTTTGCAGATGATATAGAATTTGAGACTGGCAATTTAGTCTATGTGTTAATAATTATCCTATTTGAAAACATTTTCAGCTTGAGCTTTAAAAAATGTCTCTTGTTGAAAAGCATGTCAGCCCTTCCTTGTGTTTCTGAAGTGCAGTGTCAACTCCTAGTGACTGTCTGCCCAAAGGGCAGGGTTATCTCCAAGATTAGTATTTGTGCACGTTAGCAACTGCCTTTGCCTACCTTTAATATTTATAGCTACTAAATACATTGTAAAAAATATTTCCCTTTCTTTCTTAGAACTTGGTAAAATTCTAGATTTCTTCTTTTTATTCCCCTCCTTTCAATTTTATTGGTGCATGTGTTTTGTTTTTTTAAAAAATTGTTTTCCAATACAAGCATGTAATGATTCTGCATGTAGTGCACACTTCATTTGGTGATGGCTGTGGCCTAGTGCCAGCACTAAAATACATTTGAAGTTCTAAGAAATAAATCAAGTGATGTAGTGATGATATATATGGCTCTTGTTGTGTGGTTTTGGCCTTTCCAAATCCATGGACTTATTTAAAAATTTCCCATATGATTTAGCACTTTCATCTGCAGCATAAGCATAGTCAGAAGTCTACATTTTAGCAAATTCCGCTTATCAGCTCTCACAGAAATAGTGCAGGATAATAATTTGTCTGCCTAACTCAAACAAAAGGTGACATCTTAAAAAAACATTCCTTGTTTGCTGCAATAGTAGCAATAACATGTTCTTAAAAATAAATTATTAACTTTCCCAAACCATCTCCAGGTGTTTTTAATTATGTGCATTTTGTATTGTAAAATGACCTCAGGCACCAAGTGAACACATTTTTTCTGTCAAAGTAGATGGTAGATAAGTGTTGCCCCTCATGTAAACAATGAAAGTCAAAATTCCTTTTCTGGAATTATGATGGGGTTTATTTGGAGTTTGATGTCAGGAGAAATAAATCAAAGCACCAACATCCAAAGTAAGCATGATTATTCCTGGAATTCTTTTAAAAGAAGAGGACAAGCCAGAGATTTTGCTGTGGCCTGTGCAGGTTTGTTACAGCAAAATGCAGCAGAGCAAGATTGTGTTATGGTTTTGAAATTAGGCAAAAAGAATAAGCAGTTTGGTTCCTATATAGGGTATGTTGATCTTTATAACACTAAACAAAAAGATATGCAGCTCTAAAGCCATGGCACATCAGTGGTTGCTGTACATACCTTCCTGTGTGGCACAATCCCTGATGCATTGAGGTTAGAAGTACGACATCTTGCCAAGCTTTAAATACTACACTGTGCTTGGCAGCTTCAGAAAGGAAGTCATCCTTTTATTAGTCATCTCTCTCTGAGGCAACAGAAAAAAAAAGTGTTCCCAATTTACATGGGTTTATAGTAAAATTGCTGCTGGATTGGGCTCTCAGTTGATCTTTGTGAGGGAATAGATCTGGGCCAAAACTTCTCAAAAGGGATGTGCTCTGCCCTTTGTCATGGGGACAGCAAATGCCTGTAGGATTCATGGATTACCAGGTGGCAGAAAAAGTTATGCACACAGCAGAAAAGACAACATTGATGGAAAAGGGACAGAGCGGGGATGCACAATGAGTATTCATGCAGAGGGAACAATACAGGAGCAGTGCTCAGGGGAGCTAATTGGTCTCTTTTGACATGCCTCTATTAGAGGAATAATAAAGATGTTCCTCAGCATATTAGTTTTATACGGGTCAGTGTACTCTTGTGACCTTACTCCAATCTCAGGCCTTAGGTATCTAATTTCAACTCCTGTTTTCTCAGAGAAAAGTTATGTAATACACTTCATTTTGAATGTTATTTGGAGTGACCTACACTCCCACATTTTTTGTTCATGCTATAGAATACGTTTTTTGCCTTAATGATAGGGCTATGAAGATATTTTCTTCCAGCATTGGATCAAGTTGCATAGAAAATTTGCAAAAATTTTTCATCTTTTTGTCATTGTTTTAAAATTACTTTTTCACAGTATATGATTGAATACCTAATCCTGCTTTGTTGTGTTGGTTGCATGCTGCTGCATTTCTGATATTATAGCCAGTCTTATACAAGTTGCACATCTTTGTCTGCTCTCAAGAGAAGCCACAGGTACCCTCTGCATCAAATTCTCTTGCAACTGCTTTGGATTCCTCTTTCTCCACCCAAGAAATCTTGAGAGCCTTTAATGGATAGCATGTTTTATCTTCTGCCTATTTACCAGCAATATTTTGTAGCCTTGAGACATTTCTCAGAAGGTGAAGCATGAGAAGTGCACTTGGCTGTGCTGATTTTGAGAAGGCAGCAGCCAATGCCCCATCAAGGGAAGGGAAGGGCCATGGACACTACTCATGACAGAGATAAACTGTGTCATTTCTTGGAAAATGAGAGGAAAGGGAAGCAAATCGAATAGGTTTTGGCTATAGTCCTAAACAGGTTGAGGAGGAGAATTAGCCACATTAATGATTAATGATAGCAAAGCTCATTCAGCTTGAAAAGTACTTTCTATAAGTGCTAAGTGCTGGCATTAAAAATGTATGTATGTTCATTTTAATCCACACTCAGCGTCTGCAAATGGAGAGGGAAGGGAAGAGCCAGCAGTGTCATTATAGTAGCACTAATACTTCTACAGATGAAATCACAGCTTGCCAAGGCACACAGCCTAGGGTCTGGGTCTTGCAGAGCTCAGCCTGTCGTGGTTAGTGATACGGGTTCTCTTGAAGCATTCCACTACCTGCCTTGCGGAGCTCCAAGTGAAGGATTGGAAACCTTCTGCAAGTCAAACATCTACTAAATGAACAGTTGTCCTCATTAAATCCCTTCTGAAGAAGGCAGAGATCATTTGTAGTCTGTCATACATGAATTTCTTTGCACAATTAAAAATTTTATAAATATCAATTATCTCATCTCTGGGGTTTTTTTTCCAAAAAATTGATCTGCTTCCTCTAATGCTTGGGAGACACAGAGAAATGGAGCTCTAACAGAAATTATTTGTTGTGCAATCAAGGTGGTGGCAACTTGCCACCAGAAATTCTGTGGACTAGAGCAGCAGAGATTGTGTGGGCAGGAAGTACAGTCTTTGCTGCAATCAAGCTATGAGAGGTAAAATCTAGAATAATTTGTTAATGGAGGTGTCTGAAAGGCACTGAATAGACAAATTGAGAGGCAGAAGGGAAAAAGAAGAGGTTTGAAGTGTGAACTATAACAGCTACAAGCCACGTGCCTGAGGGTTGGGCTGGAAGATGCTTGTTGATGGGCTATTAGATTGCACAGAGCGAAGGAAGATGCAGCTCTGTGCTCTGACCTGAAGTTAGGCACACCAGCCTTGGCACAGTCACTGTACCCTTTGTCTTCCCAAGCTGGTGGTGAGTCAGCAGCTGCATACCTTTTGTAAATGTCTGGAAATGGTGACAGAAATCCTTGTTTTGCCAGTTCGCTGCAGTGTATAATCCTTCTTGCCTCCCACACAGCTGTATGCTGAGCTGGTTTCTTATCTTCATTTCACTCTGCTGTTGGTCTAGCCTCACTCTTTATTCACACATCTGCAGAGAGTGAGGGACCTTGTTCTGTAATTGTCTTTAGTTTGCTGCTGCCAGCTGAGCACAGGCAGGGTGAGAACATCACAGGGTACTGCATCCACTGGGAAGCAGACCCTCATCTGCTCTTTCTGTGTAGTGTTGGGCTGGTAGAAGCTGTGTGGTAGCTGCAGAAGCAGGGTCTCTTCATCATTCCCTTATCTTCCCAACAGACACTTATGCATTAGCTCTCAGCTTGATGTAGGAGGGATGGAGGTGGAGGGGAGCTGTTGTTCATCAAGAATAACAAGGTTTAATCTCAATTTGCTCTTGGTCAAAAATACCCATTTTTCTTCTCTGCTCTGTTAATAGCCATGCTATTGTGTGAGAGGCATAACATGTGCAGTTATGAGATGGGTAAAATTCTGTGGTTGCCAGGGGAGAAAAGTGTTAGTATTACCAATATTTATTATTTGGTCCCCATGGAAACTATAGTTCTTCAGGGAGTCCTAATTCCCACATTTTTTCTTTTTATGGAAAAGTTACTTCTTTAACCATGAAGTTCAGATAGTTATTTTCCAAGAATAGATGGCAGGACACACAACTCCTTCTGTGTTCTAGTTTTCTTGACAGATGTCTGTCTATGGGGAATTACTAAGATACGTTGTGGCTTCCAGTCATACAAAGATCTTTATAGTGTGGTTAATCTAATTGTATCATGGAGGTGTTTTGTGATTTTTATTGCCTCGACTTCCTTTTTGTTCTTTGCCCTATTGTTATTTTTTAATTTGCTGCATATTTTAAATTGATGAAGAGCTATTTGGTTAATTTTGGTTTAAGTGATCTTAAATGATTCTATGATTTGATGGAGAAATGAACTTGCTGGTTTTTACTTAGAGGTATATTGTGGCAAAAGCTATGAGTGTGGCTCGTGGCTGTAAAAGGGACACAGTAGTAACCTGTTTTTTCAAAGTTTGAGTTCTTCAGATTTTCAGGTGAAAGTTGTTAAAATACTGAGTGATTTATCCTTGGCAAAATAGTTAACTCAGTGTTTGGCTCTCTTTCAGTGCCTAAAACAGTATGTGGAACTTCTGATCAAAGAAGGTCTAGAAACAGCAATCAGCTGCCCTGACGCTGCCTGCCCAAAGCGAGGTCATCTGCAAGAAAATGAGGTACACTCTTCCTGCAAAGAGGGTGTTTTCTTTTCCTTACAGGATGTTTAAATGTCTTGTTTTTTATGTTACAGCTTCTATTTTTGACAACATATGTTTTTATTAATTCTTCAGAGATCAAATACTCTGTCTGTTTAAAATTTCTTAGTTTATTACTGTTCCTAACTGGAATTTTTTCTTCTTTTCCTTCCTTCTTTCAACAGATTGAGTGCATGGTTGCATCAGAAATCATGCAAAGGTATAAGAAGCTACAGTTTGAAAGAGGTAACACATGTAACACTACCCGTTGAAGGCTGTGAGAATGGGTTTTTTCTGGAGCAATCCTATAAATCAGAATCTCTGCACATGTTCTTGCAGTAGCGTTGTGCGTTAATTGCTTGGTCATCAGAAAGGAAAACCCCAAAACCTAAAAAATAATTCCTTCTGTTCTTGCCTGCATGATTCCCAGAACTGCGGCACTCTGGGAATAAACTAAGGAAAGAAAATTGCTATGTATTATATTCCTAAATAACTAAGGGAGGGAGTGACTTCTATTTTGAGCCTTGCTGTTTAAGCTGACTACTAGTATTATAGGGGCTGGAGAGGAATACTGATATCTTTCACAGAGCCAAGATTATCTCCTGGGTTAGCATTTGGTACAGAATTAATGAGCAGTTCTGTGTGTAATGATACAAACACATTAAGAATATAAGCTGACTGTGTGCCTATGGAAATGTGGAATGGTGTGGCCATAGAGAACTCACAGTAAAGTTTTGCTAAGGGCAGGACCCAGCTTAGAAACTACTGCAATCATGGATGATTCAATGGGCTTTGAAACATGAAATGACTTGTCTGTAAGGAGCCTCCAAGAAAGGGATGAAACTGTATCTTATGCTGTTGTTAATCATGTGGTCACGTTAGGGTAGAGGTCAACTTGAAATAGGTTCCTACTGGGCAAGGCACTATGAAAACACTTTCTGGTGGGTTTTACTGCATAGTACATGCTGTATTTAACTTCAAGTATGACTGAAAAAAATACATCTATTCTCAGAACAAGTTTAGTTCAGTGAATGAAAGTGGGCAATTAATTGAGACTCATGAAACTCACTTTGGTTTGGTGCCTGTTTGGAAAGCAGGCCAGATTTATGTCCATGTGGGTCACATAAATTAAAAAGCTCCTTTTTAAAATTTGCGTCTTCAAATGCCCTGCCAGTCAACCTCAGCTGAAATGCATTGTTATGAAAGGCTGATCTTGTGCCTGCCTTTGAATTTGGTTCTTTTATGCCTCTTTGCAGAAGTGCTTTTGGATCCATGCCGGACTTGGTGTCCATCCTCCACTTGCCAGGCAGTTTGCCAGCTCCAGGAATCCAGCCCACAGGACCCTCAGCTGGTCCAGTGCAAAGTGTGTGACATTGAGTTCTGCTCTGCTTGCAAATCTAATTGGCATCCAGGTCAAGGCTGTCAGGAGAACATGCCAATCTCTTTTCTTCCAGGAGAAACAAGGTGAGATATTGCAAAATATTAAGTATTTAGAAGCTAAATACTCAAAGAGGCATTTTCCTGATGTTTTGTTCTAAAGCTGTTTCCTTCATTTAGTCATTCCTCTTCTTTTAATTCTGTATTCTAAAACTGAACGACTCTTGGCAGCCTCAATCTGTGCCAGCATTCCCAGCAAAGCACAAAGGAGCTGCTTGAGCCTTTGGCCTTTTGCCCTAGTGGGAAAAATATGACATCCAGGCAGCTCATCAGCTTCCCTTGAGAGATGATCTTGTTACTGCTGCTCTCCTGGACAATGTGAGAGTTGGTAACATCATGCCAGACAGTGATTTTTAGGATACCCTGTCAATCATCTCCTCTGCTGCATACTTGGCCTATGATCTTAAGTTCTGTTTCAAGTGGTCTCTGGTGGCAAACTGCAGCCACTGAATAAGAAGGGCCATTGTGCATGTGTTCCACTTCATGTCTGGGCTTTTTCAAAGATCGTGTTGCACTCCAAGGCATCATTAAAGCCCTGCCCAGCCTTGGACTTAGTTACTCATACCTTGTCTTCTTTCAAGCTTTGCTCTAATAGATGACTAGCTAGGAAGCTGTCATGATGAGTTCCTGATCAAATACACTGACTTTTGCACATGCTTTTGTGTGTGCTTGACAAGAACTGAAGGTTGCTTGGGAAAAATTTCATGACAAAGTAATGAACTTTATTTTTGCTTAATGTTCTGGTTGCTTCTAGGTTTTACTTCCATGCTTAATTTTTTTACTCCACTGAGTAAAAGTAAAAATCGTCTTTTCATTATTCTGAAGCACAATGTGCCTGTTAGCAGTATGTGGAATTTCATATACATTTTATGTATACAAAGCATTTTTTTCTAGTACAGTCACCCCTAGTGTTAGTAATTAGTGTGTATCCTTTTATCCTGCTATTTAGCAAATCAATCAATCAATCGATCATGAGTCCTGTTTTCCAGCAAATTGTTGATTCCCCATCAGTCATTCTTGTATCACACACTGGCGGTAGCTGCAAGAATCCTCATTTAAGGTACATTTTAGTTGTTAGTGAGCGTAAAACCTGCATACAGTAGAAAGCTGTAAAAGGCAAATAAAAGTTGTTCCACTGTTCCAACATTCCTCTGTGCTGTGCCCATTATATGAGGGGACACCTGTGGTTTTCCACACTTGTGCAAGAACAGTCAGTGCTGACCCTAACTCATAAAGAGTGACTTGTTAGGACTCTGTCAACAGAGACAAAGTTTAACTGAAAGAATGAAATGCATCAAAACCTCATAGTTCTTGATTTCGAGGTAAACTCCTAGAGGGGATCCTCAAGGAGGGCACAGACAAGTAATCTATCCCTGGTGCCCCAGTACAGAGGAATGTGGTCTGGGGTTATTGTGCAATCAAGGGATTGTTTCTTCGTCTGAGAAAAAAAGAGAAAAGGAAAATAATCTAGATGTACAAAATATTTAGGTGTGAGATACCTGCTGCTCATCTGGTACATTACAGGAGAAAACTGTTTAGTATCTATTAGTATCACTAGATAGCAGATACAGATAGTTTTTACATGGTAAAGATAATATCCTAACTTTTATGTAGACACTTTTATGTAGACATTAAGCATCTTTTTGTAGAGATATGTTTGTAAAGTAGTGTACAGGACTAATATTTGAATAATAAAATCACTTGAATGCCTGAATCTCTAGTAATTTCTCCTTTTTTAATCAAAAATGCAAGCTTGCCTTCACAGCACAGGTCTTAGACATTCTTCTCTAAATTGACATGGTCACGCATTTTACTAATTTCTCACTGTCTCCCACAGTTCTGTTTTCAAAATGGAAGATGATGATGCTCCAATCAAACGCTGTCCAAAGTGTAAAGTTTACATTGAACGAGATGAAGGCTGTGCCCAAATGATGTGTAAGAATTGCAAACATGCCTTTTGCTGGTACTGTCTGGAATCTCTTGATGTGAGTACATGCCATGCACTCTGGCTCTCAGAAGCTTAGAAATTCATTGCTTTGCCATCCAGCTGTCTCTTTAATCAATTAAATAAGTAGCTCACTAACTTCTGGCCACAGCTCACCAGAGTTGGTGCTGGGAGTTTGATAGGATTTCTATCCTCTGTTTTACTTGTCTGACCTGTGTGAATTCATCATTTGGTCCGAGTCAGTAAATAATTATTAAGAAGTAAAATTTTATGACCATAATCTGTTTGCAATCTTTACATGGCACCTAACATGGGGAAGGGTGTTGCTTTTTTTTTCCCAGTGCTGACTTCTCAATGTTGCCTTTCTTGAAGGCATTACAGTATGAGACTAGCAATGCTCTCAGTCTGAGGATGTTTAACAAACTAGATGTGGTATGTCACTAGCAGTCAAATTTGTTTACCATTCATTGTATTCTGTGGGACAATAAATAGATCTGACATAAGAGAAAGAATACAATGTTCTTCCAACAGCAGGAATGTATTGGTCTATAAGCTGCTGCTGTTGTATGTTTATATTTTTTTTAAAATCAGGCTGTTATCATGCCCACTGATCAGAGTATATACAATACACAACATCTGTTTCCATGTCATCAGTTTTACTTTATAACATTGTTAACAATAGCAAAGGAAATTAGGTTCCTGAAAGCTGCTCCAACTATTCAAATCCTGTGGTGGTCCCATTTGAATACTTTACTAACAGTCCTGAAGTTACAGACTTCTCACGTGTTCTCACAGATAAAAAAAGCAGTGCTGCTTTAAAACTAGACCTGCTATCTTGTCTCGTTTGTGAGAGGCTGACAGGGTTGATAGGGACATAATAGCTCAAAAATCTGTTTTGTCTTTCTGTTCTTCAGTTAGATAAAGGAACCAACTTTGGGAAGTCTGCAGCACAAGTACCGATTTTCCTTTGCTCTTTCTATGTGTATGTAAAACACATGCAGCTGTCAGCTTATCTTCTTGGATTCTCTTGCTAAACTCCATGCTAGCATTTAAATACACAGCTTGAGACCCTTTGGGAGAATTTGTCTTATAACACATGCCAAACAAACCTGTTTGTGAAGACACCTAACTGTAAACAAAACACTTTGGAAAGGTTGGACATGGCCATATCTGCTTGCTTTTATATTCCTGTATGATTCCTGGGTTTAAATGGTCAGGATATAGTATTTTGTAACTTGAAGAACTTCTGTTTATTGCCTGCCTTCTCATTTAATATTTGTAGGATGATTTTCTCCTTATACATTACGACAAAGGACCTTGTCGAAACAAGCTGGGGCACTCAAGGGCATCTGTTATCTGGCACAGGACACAGGTAAAGCTCAGATCTTTGAAAGCTCTCTACAGATCTGCTATTGTCATAGTGCCTCATTTTAACACCTCAGGGTAAAACTGTGTGCCAAATGGTAACTGATTTTTGTAGCAGATAAAAAGGGGGCAGTAGCTTGTAGTGGAACAATTAGCTCTCCTAGAGAAGACCCTCCTTAGCAAAATGCCACTGAGAGCCAGAAAAGGTATGTTTGCAGAGCCAGTTCAGTGCCAGTCCACATATGTTCTCACTGAACTTGGAGGATGAACTAGGTTGCCATCCTCAGTATTTATTTACAAGGAAGCTCTTCCTGCAAGGCATTTTTAGCTCTGGATCCAGAACTGGAAAGGAATTAACCTGAATACAGACATCTTGCTATGGACTCTGATTCCTTCCTGTTGGTTGGATAAAAAGTAACCCTGAAGGTTTATCAGTATTTTCAAACAAAGATTCAAATTGACAGCTGCAGAGAGTGTGGGAATACCTCTTGTAGTCTAGATTCAGTCTTGCTAGACTCAGCAAGAATGCTGGTAATAAAAGAGCTCTCTGCAGCACTTTGATGCACGCAGTATAAATTCTAATGTGTGACTTGGTCCAATCTACTGCCTCTATAGTCACTTCAAAGATATGAGGACATCTGCATATCTGAGTCATTCAGCTCTTCCTAAATAACCTCTGTGCCTGGAAAAAGCTACCTTAGCTTGACATGAGGCGCCTTTCTTGAAGTACAGATTTCTTTCCATGTGAGCATAAACCCAAAGTCTATAGAATAATCATAAAGTCTAGATAAACAGCTAAAGTGAAATAAAAGGAGAAGGATCTCGCTCCTTCCACCCATACCACTGGGTGTCTGAGTTGTGGACTGGGTTTTGCTTGGATTAGCCAATAATATCTCAGCAAGTGTGTGAGTACATTAAGTTTACTTGATAAACCTGTAGTATGAGGTGATTAATCTGATATTTGCAATCTGTTCTAAGCCACTGCAGTTTGTGCAAATATGTTTGATATATGGAATGTTTGATGAACTGGTCATTGTTGAGAAAGAAGGTGATAATTCACTACTAATCAGGATATAATTCTGTTAAAACCACTGAAGCCAAATCAACACTCCAATTGTTTCCTTATGTTAACTTTGAGTAAGTTGTTAAGGTTCTTCTTAGATTTATCCAAAGCAAATTGAGGTGAGTCTTTGGTTTTACTGTTTGCGGGTTTAAAAAAATATTTGTTTTGGCCAGAGAAAAATGGCTTGATGCCTAGTAGGGCAGCAATTCCTTCAGAACAAAAAGAACCAAGGAAAAAAATAAATAAGTAATACTCAACAGGCAGTTTTACTTAAAAATAAACAACTTCCCCCACACACACACATACAACACACACACACAAAACCACACCAAAAAATAAAAACAGCAAAACAAAAAACCTGAAACTTGATGATTTCTTTGATGGCATATTGAGGCTGAAAGGAAGGTGTAAATAGATGGTTTATATTAGTTACCAGTAGTCAGTCTGGTCCACTAAATTTCCAGCTTTTAGCTTGGCTCTGTCTGACTAGTGCACTCAGCCTGGCTGCACAGAGCAGCATGGCAATAGTTCCAGTTCATGTTTTTTAAAGATGAGAATTCAACTTTGGTTTCTGAGAAATAAACGCAAAGATTAGTAGAGGTTGNAAAGAGAGAGAATAAGTTATGACACGTGCCCATCTCTGAAGCTGAAAAAGAAATTGCTGCTGCTCCGAGATGCAGTGTTTGGGGCGGGGCAGGTGAGGTGTGTCTGTGGCCGGGCGGTCCCGCGGGGTGGGTTGGGTGGCTCTGTGCGCGCCCGCCCGCCCGCAGCGCTGTCACACAGCGCCACCTCCCGCGGCTGCCGGCGCTCGCACCGCCGCACCCGCTGAACCATCGGCGGCAGCGACAAAGAACCCGTGGCCAGCTTAAGTCCCATCTATACCGTGGCTAGTTTAATATTTGCCAGCTAATTGAAATGGCATATCTCGCCCTGGCTAGGAGAATTCGTAATGAGTGCTGCACTCTAATTTCATTTTGCCTTCTGCTATGAGGTTTTGGTGTTTTCATTAGCATTCCACTCTTGCCTTCATTATTCAGAATTATTCACAGACACTCTCATGTGGATAAATCTAAATTATTCTCTCAAATAATTTGTGGGCGTTTCATTGCAGCATCACTCTGACAGTTGCCTATGGCAAATGGGAAACTTTCTCAGGGAATGAAGCTCAACCTGAATGTTTTTAAAATAACTTTCCAAATTTAAGCTCTGTAGAAATTACTACTTTGTCACAGTGACCGGGTAGGGAAGTCTATGGTCCTCTGCTCATGCTGGGGAAGGAGGTGATCAATAAATGTCAATGAGCAAGATGCACTTAGAGTTAGATCTTGTCCCCTGAAGCAGCAGCATGAGCTCAGGTCTGACTGCAAAAAGCCATTGCATATGCAAAGTCCTCCTGTAGTCCGTGGTGTTAGTAACCTATGACTGAAATTCCCAAGTTTGAGTGCATGTTGGTGGGACACTGTGGGATTCTTCCCAGATTCTCTGAACACCACCAACAGCTTGACTAATTCTTCTTGAAGCTTTCTCCAGAAATAAAGGGAGCACCAGAGCACCTGAGAGTGGAAGTCTTTCTTGTAGCTTTGATTTCAATCTTTAGTGTTTAGGTTTGATCAAGAAAAAAAGTAGTGGTTTGCTTCATTAGTTGTTTGAGATACAAGAAAACTCAAAAAGGCAAATAGCTATCTGCATCACTTTATGTGTAAAACAGAGTTCTGTGACACAGTTCTGACTGCAGCCATAAAATATGAACATTCACACTACTTTCACTCACATTTACTGGACACAGGAGCTGACTGTAGTGTACACATGGGGGAGTCCTGGCTCTGATAAGGTCAGTGGCCTTTGCTGAGGTCTTTTTGATGGACAGAGATGATGCAAAGGTGCAGCAGACACAGTATCTAGGCAATGCTATCCCTGACACAATGCTATCCTTCTCTTACAGGTGGTAGGCATTTTTGCAGGATTTGGTCTTCTACTTTTGGTGGCCTCCCCTTTCCTTCTACTTGCTACACCATTTGTTCTGTGCTGCAAGTGCAAATGTAATAAAGGAGATGATGACCCTCTACCTACCTAGACTGAGAGAAGATTGGACTCATCACAACGTGTTTTGAATTTACTGTTGCTGATATGTTTCCCTCTCGCACTTGTGTTGCTGTAGCCTTACTTGCCCCGTTCTGCTTTTTGTTGACACAGTCTTGATTCCAGGAACTGTTGTTACTACTGTTGTACAGATCACTTGATAACAGACAAGGAGGGTAATAGAAGGCAAGTTTGGTGCTAAAGGGAGACCACAGACCTGGGTAGCTATCTGAAATTAAGACGTGATACTGCTAAAAATAATGCAAAAGGTTGGTGCTGCCCTGCTGGTGGACTGGGAACTGTACTGAATGACAGCAGCAAAACAAGCTGAAAAAGCCTACAAACTTCTGCATATCTGTTTGCTTCCGAATTTGGTGTCTTATTCCTGCATATGTTTAAGTTGCCTGTCATTTAAATCAGATAGTCAACTTTGTGTGACTTTATTACACATTTGTTTTTGTTAAAGCCATTACAATGTCCTTTTTAGTACCTATTTTTCCAAGTGTAACAAAATTAGTAAGGTGCATATAGGCCATCCTATGCCTTTCTTGAAATTTGGAGAGGATCAGAGGGACAAAGTTGGTCCTGCTGCCTTCCACAAATTTTATAAAGTCTTACCAGAAATCTGTTTGATTAAAAGCTACATTTTAAAATTAATTGATGAAGATTGAGTGGTGACACAAACCTGCTATTTAATCAAGTTTCTTTTAAAAAATCATTGATGGTATTGATTACCCCTGGATCACTAGTGTTTCTCTGAATTGTTATTTTTTGTTATTGTTTAGGGTTCTGCTACACTTATAGGGCTATGTAACTTCTAATCCAGGTATCTTAATCTTTTTATAGATACATAGATATATATATATATAATCCTATTTAAACCAAATGTGTAAATAGCTGTGCTATTTAAATATTTTGGAAATTCAGGATAGCGTGCTTCTTTCTGTCTTTAGGACAATTATTAAAAAATACAGGACTGATTTTACTGTTTAGAAGATTCTTGGATTATCAATGAGTCTTTCCTTTTAAATACAAAATTACATCACGGTTATCCCTGTAGTTAATACGAAAATGCCTGGGATATTTGTGAAAGTTGTGCTTTGCGTTTAAACTACTTAGCCCATTTTCAGAGATAATATTGTATGATATGTGGTGTATTGTGTTAATAACAATACTGTGACAAGATAAATTTTTAATTTGAGAACTAATCACTTGATAGTTTTGCAGAATTCAGTGCTGTGTTTTCAGGGTAGTAAAGTGTGCTATTCAACATACTACATAATTGAGGTTTCTCTTTAGAAATATTTTTTTGAAAACCATTTTGCTCTGATTTTAAAGCCACCAAGAATTTGACTAATAACTTCTTGCCGTGAAATATGAAGCACCTGAAACAATGTGTATGTCTGTAATATGAAGGAGAACATTCTTTTGAATGGCTTGCAGACTGAAGTTTTACTGCGTTTTTTCTTCATCACTTATTTCTGTCATCAGCAATGTACTGAGATGGATGAATTATCTTGAAAACAGGATACCTTTACACTGAAAATGTCTTAAGATCCTTAAATGCATCTGCTTCTGGCTGCTGTCACAGGCTGGGAATATGTTTCATAGCTCAACCATTAAAAAATTACTCTTTATTGGCTTTTGGTTGGTTTACACTGTCTACCTGTTAAATGAAAAATACTGTAGGGCACCATTTTGAAAAGGGCCAATTTCTTTTTAAAAAACTATTCTCCTCCCTTATCTTCCCAGCTTAGTGCTATCCAAATTCAAACTGTATCTAACCACAGATTTTAGCTCTGGGAGCTGGAGATTGTCTGCAATTCACTTACTTGGCTTGATTTTAATGAGTTCAGCCTCTGTAATGTGAATAAAAAGAATAGCTGGTTTCCAGCAAATCTGAACTCATGATAGCTTCAGATTGTTTATGGCAATGCACAGTTCAGATCTTTTGTTATCTGAGTATCTTTAGTATTTTAGCTATCTTTGTTATTAATCATTGCTTGTTGTTCAAAAGCATCCATAGAGGAGTGTGTGGGTAGTGCATTTGATCCCTGTTTGCCAGCTCCCAGGGGTGTGTGAAGCACTGCTGAGTGCAGTGGGCAGGGAAGTGCTGCTCTCCCTCTGGCTCTGGCATCAGCTCAGTCCATCTCCCAGAGGGATCCCAAGCCACTCACCTGAGTTGTCCTGACTCAGAGCTTCATGGTCCAGAATTAGTGGAAACCCTCCTGCAAAGGACAGTTTCCTGAAGGTTAGCTTGAACTATGGCCTTTCCTCCTTGGCCTGTAATTCATTTTAACTGGAGAAAAAAACCCTGGACAATAGAATTTAAAGACTTCATGGGTTATTAATTTTCTAGCTGGAGCACTGAGGGGTTTTCCTGTATTGTGGCTGTGACTGATCACCAGTTCTCCTGTTGGGATCATAGTAAACAGTCCTGGTATGAGAAGGTTTATTTTCTCAGTGCCTTTCTTAGAGAATTTATGCCAAAATACAGCAAAACTTGACTTTTCCAAAGTGCTGTGTGACCAGTTAATAATCAAAGTCAGAATTAATGCATTTCCAGATTTAAAAGAAAAAAGAAAGATAAATAAGTTCTTTGCAAATACAAAAATTTAAAAATTATAAATTATAATTGATAGTCACAGGTAACATTATATATAATCAGAAAATTCTGTCAGTATATCTCTGATTTCGACATACTTGAATTGCTCCTGGTGATTGTTTTTGACACAGACCTTGTTTCACATCCCAGCTGTTGGAATGGACTACATGCCTACATATATTTACCAAATACCCACCCAATCTTTTCAGGTTTGCTAAATGTTATTCTGTCTGTATTCTCGGGGACTTTTTTTGTTTGTTTTTACTGTTGAATATTGTTATTATTACTATTATTATTTTTAATGCTGATTTGGTTCCAAAGTAACAACTTTTGGTGGTGATGTATTAAGTTCAAGGTGCTTTTATTTTACAGCTTATGTTGATACTGTGACATTTAATACCCCAAAACTGAACTGTAAATACATAATTTTAAACTCTGATATTTAAACCCCCTGCCATGGGAAAGGGAACGTTTGTTTCTTCGTCTTTTCAAATGAAAATCTGTTACAACAGCTATGGCTTTTTGGATTTGCACCAGAAAAATAAGTATCACAGCATGATTTCTGCTGCATTTTTATAGTTATGCTGTTATTTTGGGGGGTTATATTCACACAGAATCATAGAATGTTCTGGTTTGAAAGGACCCACAAGAATCAAGTCCAGCTCTTGAGTAAATGGTGTGTTCATAAACACTGTTTGATGGAGTTGGTAACAGTGCATCATCTGCATGTTTTTCTGGGGTGTCATGTCTGTTGTGGAGTCCCAGCTCCAGAAGCTGTGCATCTCCCTAGGCTTGGCATTAGTTGGGCTGAAGCCAGTCCTGAGAGAGATCAGTAGCAAAGCCCACTTCATCTTCCATGGTGGTAGTGCTGGGTTTTCCCCTATGACTTTGGACAAGTCACTTGCTGCCTTTTATCTCAATTTAACCATCTTTTAAGTGAATGGAACAGTGTTTACCTCAGGAGGGCTGAGAGAGCAAATTCATCAGTTTTGAGGCTCTTCAAAAGTTTGAGATGAACAATTATATATAAAAGATTACTGTCGTTTATGTTAATATTTCAGTTTTATTCATATTGGTATTCATCCTGAAGCCTGCTACTACTGACTTGAGTATGTCAAGAATTTAGGATACCTTCCCCCATGTACTAAGAAGCATGATCTTTCCTCAGATACTCTGCTCCACAAATTAGGCAAAATTCCAAATAACAGCTGACTGGATCAACTCTCAGTTTACAGCTGAGCTACTGACATGCAGAAAACAATCACAATTAAAATCATATGGGAATAGCTCTCATTCATGGAGCTGACAGGGTGAAATATCCATAGGTCAGAAAAACATGAAGTGTTCTTTTTTAAAAAAATTGTTATGGGCAGGAAGATTAGAATGAAGTTCTGTGCATTTCATCTGTAGGCCTTTTATGTATAGGAATAAATATTTTTAATGCAGGCCATTATCATTCCAGTGGGGTGCAGCATGCATAAACATTTGTGCAGGTTTGATTTTTTAAAACCAAAGTTTGTACATTTCATGTGCATAATCTAAAAGCCTGAGGAAAACAAGTAAATTACTGTTGTTGGTGACAGTGATACTAAGGATGTAAAAAAAGCCTGCATCAGCCCTTAATTGCTAATGCACTTGTACTAAGTAAGGCATGCTGTTTGTGTTTAGAGCCCTGTGGTCTTCATTATTGTTTTGATTTGTGTATATCTTATAAGAATTCCAGGAACATTAGGTACACGTACATGGTACATAGCTGAACCTTTCTTCATCATTTTATTATGATGTATTTTAAACTTGTATAGGGATAAGCATGAAGGAGTCATGCATATGTATAAATAATGTATTTGACCAGTGTAAAAATAGTTCTGTTGATGTATTTGAAATGTAAGTGCATTTTGTGCCACTAACACTGTGATGTATAAAGGAGCTGTTGAATGCCTTTTAATGTGGTGTTTTGTACTTTGAATCATATTGGAGAGTTTAATTTGTAATTTCAATAGATATTTTAAATGAATGTGTTTCCTGTGATTCTTCATAGTGACCTTCCCCTGTGCTTCTCTGCCTCTCAGTCCTTTGGAGAAAGCACAGCCTGCGGCCTGGAGACCTCCTGCCTCAATTCTGGACATAATTGTGGTTTCTGTCTCACCATCTCCCAACTTAGCTAAAAGAGAGAATCTGGATATCTCTAGAACTAATTTGATGCACAGCTGGATCCTTGATCCAGCTCCTGTTGTAGTCCATGGATGGTTGCTCTAGGCAGGTGAATGCACTGTCCCAAGGATCATTCTGAGGTGTGTTTATGTTCTTGCACCGTGGGTTTAGGTCTGGTGCAGGTGGCTGCAAGCAGCTTGTACTCCCCTCAGCTTGGGGTGGAAGACAAACTTAAAAGCAAAGCCTGATCTCCTGAATAACAGCATATTTAACTCTCTGACAGTGGTAATGAGTTCTCATGTTCTAGACTCCATCCACAAGCACTTTGCATTTTGCCTAAACTGCAATTGAGAATGTAGACGTTTCTTTAGTTCCCACAGTTTACTTCTCACTTTTTAGGATACAATTTATCTATACCCATAAAAAGGCACAGGCAAAATTTCTTCAAAAAATGATGTGCATAAAGAATATGCATCTATGTGCTTTCTACCTGACTGCTTTAGATAAGGCCATATAATAGCTACTACTAACTCATTTCTTCTTTCATTTTCATGGAGCATAATGATTTTTCTCCATAAGGGTAAGAGCAAGTTAGATATTTTTTCCAATTAATGGGGCAAAAAATAGGCTCTAAAAGCCACAAGTTGTTTTGACCTCTTCCAGGAGCAGGTATTGTTAACAAAGTGATCTTTCTGCTTGCTTCTGCTACTTCCACACTGTGTTGATTCCAGTTAATGGATGTTTGGTGTTGCAGTTTTCTCTTGGAGAGTACGGTTATTTCTCAGTCATGTGCAATAACCATGCAGTTTAGTGACCTTTAGCTTCTGGGCAAGTCTCTCTGTTTCTCTACCAGTTTCAGCTTCCCTTGCTACAAAAGGATTTTCTAACCTGTACCTTTCAGCTGTGTGATTGAGTTTCTGCACAAGCCTGTCATCAGAGAATCAAGCACTGCAGAAATAAAGTGGAGTAACAGTCATCTGTATAAAATTAGAAAATTTGAATTGAATTGAATTCTTAAGTGGCAAACTTATAACACATATATGTTTTAGTAAACAGTGTCCAGGATCATTCACTTGCCAGAGCTGAACCACATCCCTAGTAGTAAGTTCTGTTAGGAGGGACTGCAGCCCCAGAATAATTCCTGAGGTGTACCTGGGCATTGGATGGAAGAGTGCTGCTCAAAAGAACTGTAAGAACTGAAAGACTGAGACAAGAGAATTGCACAGCACAAAATCCTTGTGCTAGTTCTAGCATTCTGCTCATTACAGTGGTACTAATGGAATTGGTATTGTGTATGCACAATAGGGTACATGTGGGGCATAGTGCTAGAAATTGCCACTACCAACTTATGAGCACAGTGTATCCACAGAATCCACAAGGCACCTTTCTTCTTCTTCTTTTTTTTTTTTTT
>VWYP01032778.1:0-29853 GCA_013400435.1 Pycnonotus jocosus | reverse complement strand
TTGCTTTTTTTTTTTTTTTTTTCTTTTTTTTTTAATTGAGCTTGGAGCTTCCTCAAAGGAGATTTTGTGCCATAGGTACTTGACCTGTCAGCACTGCGTCTATACCAAGAGTGATTTCACACAGGATATATTGAAACCAATGAAACTTTCATTGATTTTGGGAATGACAGGTAAGGCTGTTTTGTACAAGGAAGCCTTTGCTACCCAGGTTCTTTGCTCTGTGAACCAAGATTCAGCCTAGTAGTATCTGACACCACTTAAGTATGAGGTATCTTACGTATGTATGTCTGGCCTCACCTGGTGGTAGTTGACACAAAGACACATCTGAGTTTTTGGGACATCTCCCTTCCTATCCTATGCTGCTTTTACTAAGGTTGTTGTCTAGACAAATTAAGTTTTTTAGCCTCTCAAGCAGCTTCTGAGGTGTAGTTTTTTTCCCCATATGCTTTGATGACAGAAGTCTAAACTGCCCTTGTCCAGCCATATAACTTTTATGTGGCTAAAACTGAGGACAGCAGTCATAGAGTGCCTTATCACAAGGACTGCTTTCAGATGCCAGGACAGAACTTGGTGGTGCAAATAAGAAGCAGGTTACTTTGTGTTTCCAGATGGCTCTATGTGTGATGACTTATAACTTAACACATGTGCCACATATACAAAATGTTTAGATGCTGTAAATCATACAAACCAATTCACACATACAAGTAATGGAAATGCATTTAAAAGACTAGAGTCCTGTTCTTTGGTGGTGTGTGACAGAGAGAACAATGTCAAGTTGTGTGTGCTTCTGTGAATTTATTCTCGTGTTCCTTGTTTTTTTTTGTTTGGGTTTTAAAGCCAAAAATGTAATTAACACTGTAAGCCAAATAAAGAGAATCTCTGGGAGAAAACTGTAGGTGTCCTAACTCAGTTCAGTACTCTAATATCTGGATCTATATATGTGTGTCTAGCTGACGTGTACTTTATTTTTATTCACAGCAACTTGTTAAATGTCAAATGTGTCTTCTAGTCTGTGTACTCATATATGACTACAGGAAGAAGAAATTCTATTGCATAATTTTGTAGGAAATGCAATAATTTAGCAGGTTCTGTAGGCCTGACCTTCTCATACCAGTCTAAATTAAAGATGTTGGCTCAGCCGTTCCTGAGATCTCATTGCTGTATGTTATTGTTGAGAACAATTGCAAGCAAGCACACATTTTATTTTTCTTCTTTGCTCCCTCAAAATGATGTTTTGGAGAGTGGCATAAATACTTGGGTTGCTGTAAAATCCTGAGGTCTTGCTGTATTTTGAGAATGCTGCTGTCATTTTACAGGTTATCCACAGGAGAAATGCCTGAGCTTGTACAAAATTGCATTTAAAATTGCCTCGGCAGATGAGCAAAGTGCAGCGTTTCTTTGTTTTCATGCCTTAGTAATTATTAGTGGACTCATTTTGTTGAAGTCCCTTGTAGCTGCTACGAGGGGCACAGGTCGAGTGAGGGATTCCTGAGTTGGAAAAGGGACAAGCTCTTGCAGCTGGCTCAGCAAAGTCCCCGGGCAGGGTGCTGGGGCAGCGAGCGGTGCTGCTGCGAGCCAGCAGGGAGCAGCCGCCGATCGCCGCAGCTCAGCGTGTGCTGCCTTGCGGGAGAAATCCCTGGGAACCAGATTCCTGCCTCCAGCTTGTAAAGTCTGTGTTTCAAAGCCTCCGCAGAGCTAATTGTAAAGATAGGGCTAAAAATAACGATGTTATGATGGGCCTGCTCACACTGCTGGGGCTGCTCTAGTCTCTGATATTAACATGTGTTATTGCTCCTGTTCTCTGAGGGTGTATAAAGCTTTTCTGACAGGGAAAAAGCCCAAGTGTTGAATTTCCAAAAGCTGATATAGAGATGTTTTACTCTACAAATGTAAAATTAAAGGTGCAAACCAGGGGTCTCTTTCAAAATACTGAATTCGAAAAAACACTGATTTTGCTGGTAGAAGAGGGGGAAACACTAAAATCAGTTGGTTACAAACAGTAAAATTTGGCTAATAATAGTTCACCTTCTCTAGATTTTATAATGGATGGATACTGTAGCTCAGCCAAATTATTCTTTTCTCTCTTCCTACCCACGCCTGCTGTTGTATCTATGTTCTTTAATACAGATGTTCAGCAGAAACAATGCAACTGTCCAGACAATAACTCCAGCCATCCATTCAGCAGTCAATATGTTTGGCAGGGGAGGCAAGATGCAATGGGGAAGTTGCTGTGAGTCTTGCCTTTACTTCTCTATTTATATATGTTCCAAATTTCGTGTATCTTACTGCCCAGCCACCAAGTACATCTGAGCAGAGCAAAGTGAAAAGCTGTTTTCTCATATTTTTTGTGGACTAGAGGTTGGTTTCAAGATCTTGACAATACTAACACAAACTTTAATTTTTTTAAAAAAAGATAAAATGTGCAGTCCTGGCTGCCACTATCTCTGACAAAATTCCAGGGACTCCTGGGAAACTTCTAGTTCATGCCAGTTACAGCCTGTTGGGAATGTGTTTGGAGCATATTTTTGAGATGAATCCATTTTTCCTTTTCAGAACCTTGAAATTTTCTCAGGTGAAACAGAGCAGTTAAAGGACTGGGGAAGCACAGTGTGTCTTACCAGACCACTAATACTTTCCTCCCACCATATCCTCCATGCATTTTGCTAGCAAATTTTCCCAGCCTTCAACATCAATCAGGGGGCTACAGACTGAGAATCTTCACAGTGTAGGGTGCCCCCAGCCTTTCAGTGTTCCTTGCAGCTTTTCCTGGCTTCCCAGGAGCAGGGTAGTGTTTCTAGGTGCAGAGAACAGCCCTTGAAATATGCAGATCCGGGGGAGGAGGTGTGTGTGCTGTCTTGCTGTTTGCCACAACTGGAATCAGAAAGCAGAGACATCCAGAGCAGAAGAGAGAGGGTCTGAGAAATTGCACCCTTCTCTCTGTTGCCTCTGCCTGTGCTGTGACTAAAATGTACTTCGGTGCTCAGTGCCATCATCCTTACCAGCAATTTTTATCCTTTCACTTGTGATCTCAGGATGTGCTGCATTGCAGGTTCTGAAGTCAATTACTAGCATTTCCTTACAACTAAGACTTGCTAAGGGAGGCAGAGGAAGGTTGTGACTGGGTTGAAATGTGAGTGCCTTATGTGAGAGCTGACCCTCTGACTCAGCTTCAGCTGTGCCCTAAGACTGAGAAAATTAACCCAGATATTTTCTCTGCCATTGTGCTATGGAAATAATCTAAATGTGAAATGCTACAGTGCCTGCAAGCAACATCCTTTGTCCTTCTAGAGACATCCCAGAGCTCCTTAAACCTAAAGAGTTCTGTGGGTGCAACCATCTCTCTTTTGTGTCTTTTAACATTAAGGCTGAGAAAATGCATTCTGAGCCACAGGGTCCGGCCAGAAGCTGCAGGGAAGAACTGTGGCTGTGAGGGAAAGGAAACTGAGAAATGCTTGAGGTTGCAACATTTGTTTTAAATCACAGGATACCTTAATGACCCTTCAGGACACTCAGTACTTGAAATCTTTGATGGCGACTTCAGATGTGCAGCCTGTCAGCACAGCTCAGTAAGGTTATAGTGCTGCTCTCAGCTGGTTAGAGTATGACTTTCTGTACTCCAACTCAAATACAAAGTTTGCAGAGGAGCTCTAGCTGCTATCCAGTGCTAGCAAAGCAACTGAGAGCTGCCTGCCTGCCCTCTTCATGCAGCTCACAGCACCATGGAGCACTCCCTAGCAATGGTCATGATTGCCCCTGCTCAGAGATGGCCATTTCCAAACAGGCGTGGGCAGCAGCCCCACAGAAACAGCTGCGGTGTTTCCTCAAGCAGCGGTACACGTCTTGCTCAGGAGACTGTGTCAGGTGGGATTTGCCAATAAAACAACTAATGGAAGGGTTTTATAGAGCTTTATGTATCTGAGTGCTCAATAACCACATGTGAAGCACTACAAACAGAGCTCCTGGATACAAGTAGCACTCAACCTGTCGGTAGGGAGAAGAAAATCTTTTTCTGTTAACAAGGAAGTATCATAATCTCTTTAAAAGCCATAAAAGTAGTTAGAACATGAGGTTCAGAAAAAATTTCATTCCTCTCCAGAGTATCCTGTATGTCTTTTGTGTACAATAGGTTTTTCCACCTGTAGAACACATTCTCTCCCAGATTCTCTGAAGAGCTACTGAAGGCTCAACATAAGGTTTGTGTGAAGAGTGTGTGGGTTGTGTGCAGTGCTCAGGCTAATTGCTGCCCCTGAAGCAGCTGGAAGGGGGTGGTCACAGAGGAATATTAAATGAAGGTAGTCCACAAAGATTAGAAAATGTGATAATCACTTGATTTGTCAGGAGTAGAATCAGGAAATTTAAGCAAATATATCGAATTCATTATTTCCTTCAACAAGCAAAATTTCAAAAGATATCTGGCATGTACCCCTCTCCCACCTCACAGAGAAGAAAACATCTCTTGTGTGACTGCTGGCTTTTGTTTCACTATTTTCTTCCTATTTTAAACGTAAGAAGAAACCCCAAAATTTCAACAAGCTCTTGAGTACTGCACAATGCCTGGCTTATTTCTTTTCATGCATGGTGTCATGGCAACAGGAGGAATTCAAAATTAATTATAATCCAGGCAAGATGGGCTCTGCTTAAATAATGTTTGATTTAGCCTGGCCTCCTGATTTATTTTTGACAAAGCAATGTCAGAGGTGCTCTTTGCTGCTAAAGATTTTTCTTTGTCTGGTAAAGACCTTGTGGTCAATAATTTGAATATGTAGCAAGCTGCCAATGAAAATTGAATTGATACAAAGATATGAGACAAAAGAATATTCAAAGGGAAAATCAGGAAGAGGTAGTAAGTGATTAACTGAAACAGATCTTGTTAAACTTCAGTAAACTCTATGAGTAAAACAAAGAATGCTCTATTTAACAGGAACACCTCAACAACTATTATTGTTAACAATTTCCCTAAAAATATTTGATTTATGACTTATTAGTCAGATATGAGAATGTGTTTCATCTGAGAAATGCTCAGTACCTGCTCTGACATGGTGATGCCTTAGCCTGGAAGATACATTGATGGTACACAAAAGGAACTCAATAAAAATCCAGTTAGACTTTCCAGCCTGACAGGTGTTTCACTTCCTCATTCAAAGTCAAAGTACTGAATTAATTTTTCTCTTCTGCTCTGCATTGCTAAAGAGCCATATATTGTATAGCTTTTGTGTAAAGAGGACCAAATTCAATTTTTAATGATTAGATAGAATTCTTACACCTGGAAAGCCAGCTCTGGTTTGCCAGCTCTGGCAAACCTGCAGATCTGTGCCAGCGAGTCTCTTCTGTGCTTCCACCTGCAGGCACACTGTGCATCCTGTGAAGGATCAAGTGCAGACCCTGCAGCAGACTCCTTCAGCCTCTGCTCTGCATAATGCAGAAACAGTCCCCATGTGATGTGTGAGTGACCCATTTGTGAGGCAGCTTCTGGGAAATCATGGGAGGTATAAAGGCATTAATCACAAAGAAAAAGGAACTTCTAGATTATCTATGTCCATCTTTTTGGCTTTTCAATCATGAACGTCCATGTCTGCAAGTTTTCATTCATTATGATCAGCAGAACCAATATGTTTAAAAAAATCCCAAAACAAATCAAATATGAGATACAGCACAAGCTCCAAATGTAGGATTTTTGAATAAATAATAGATACAACAAGGTGTTTCATTTTATTCTTTGTTTTGTACAAAATATTTTGTATGCAGCTTAGTTCCTTTATGCCAAACAAGTCTGAATTATATGTTCCAGGTATAAGGTACCCAGAAACAACCTACCATTAACTATACAGAATATTCTGTGTTTTGTTTTGTTGGTTTGGTGGGGTTTTTTGTTTGTTTGTTTATATGGTTTTTTAATGAGAAAGAGAAATGCTTTTTTATTGACATATAAAGCTATATCTATATATACATATATTCAGATTTTGCAATGCATTTAATTCTTGACTTAGGGAAGAGTGAAAGAGATCTTTAACTAGGTTGATAATTCCCGGAAGTTAGGCACCGGGCAGTCTTGCATCTTGTGGATATCACTGTTGTTCAAGCCTTTGCATGCAGTGGGAGCTACTTGGAGGGCACTTTGACCCTACGTTTCTCCACACTTATTTACCTCTGGGTTCTCAACACAATTTCTAGAGCTATTGCACAAAATGTGCTGATGAATGGAAATTCTGGAAGCTAATGCCCTCCCAGAGTTTGGCATCAAGGATCAGTGGTATTGCATAAATAAATAACCTCTGAATATTGTGACTAATTTCTGTCAGAACAACAGCTAACTCATTGCAACGACTGAGAAAGAACCTGTGGGAGAAGTAGCAACAAGCACAGAACAACGTCTTGACATGTCCTCCATGCAGAATGTTGAGGAATTGATCCACTTACCAGATATAAGAGACAAGTCCAGGCACCTTTCCTGATTCCTCAGATCCACATATGGAGCACAAAGAGGTGAACTCTGCTAGCCATATTTTTTGAAAATGGAAAGTTACTGAGCTCAACAGACGTATTTGGGGGTGTAGATGCTTCCCCAAGATGCAGGATGAAGATATTCTGGTATGTGATATCACTTTAGGATCAGCTTTCTGAGGAAATTTGTGAGGCTAAAGAGAGTGGATAAGAGACAAGGAAATAACCAGATTTGCTAATCCACAGTTACTCAGAGGAGTAGTGCTTTCCCTGTGGCTCTATTACTGTGGCTCTCTTTCAGTGTTTTGAATCTGTACTGCCTGTAGCCAGCACGGGTTATAGATTATACTGGAGGATTTCTAGCATCTGAATTGCTCCAGCATGTTTTCAAATAGTTCCACAAATTACTATTGCCATTTATTTTGGATATTGTTTTACATTACTCTGTTTCTTTTATGCATGGTGATAATGAGACCCATGTTTTGTTCCACATAAACTGGCAAGCAGGCAGCAATCAAGAGTCCTGATGTGTACCAGTAAACTCTTTCTCCCAAAATGGTCCCAAAACTGTCATGTCTGAAAAATGTGGTCCCAGCTAGCAAAACAGTGAGACCTTGCAGGCAGCTGAAGAGAGGCTGTCTGTTTAATCCACAGTTAAACAGAAGTGGGAAAGCAGTAGGAGCTCAGTAACTTCCTGGATATGAACAATGTTATGTCAGCTGAAAACTTGGCAAAGCCGATTCATGTGGGAGCAAGGACAAAAGTGTAAAGACTGAGGGGAGAATTGTCCAGTAGAGTGCAAGAGGATGCTGTATTTAATTAAAAAAAAAAAAAAGAAACACACAGCAATGTGATTAAAAATAAAACCAAATCACTGCACAAGCCCATCATGCAAAGAGAAATGAGAAAAAAACACCATTTGCAAATCAAGCAAATGTGTAAAACATTTATGTGAAAAAACATACATTATTTCATAAAATACCTGTGTAAAAACCCATTTCTATAGTGTTTAATAAACTGTCTGTGTAGAAAAGTGCATATCAGGGTTACTTTACTTCTGCTATGAAATCTGTTCAAGCCAGGACTGCTGGCAGGACACTCCCCTTGATGGCAGCAGCATTCCCACCTGGCTGAGCACGCTCTGACTTGCCTTCATTCAGCACTCCAACCAGGGTCACTGAAGAGAGTCACTTTTCGTCTTCATACCAGGCAAGTTCAAGAGCCAAACCTTGAAATACTGTAGTTTTAGCACCTTATAGCTTAACATTTCATGAGAGTTAGATCAATATAAAGAATGATGAAACAGTTCCAAACATGTCCACGGGAAATTCTTCTCAACCACCGGGAATAATACTAAAAGAAAAGAGTTTGAAATTCAGAGGAATTTGACCTTGGAAGAAGGTGGACTGAAATTAGGGACTGGCACCCTTTCAAGGGTATCTTCCAGTCAGTATTTTTCCTGCCCAAGTTAGAGGTTAAACATCCTAGTAGGAAGTTGATGGGAGCCAGAGACACCATTCTCAACCAAACAATGTGCCCCAGATTAAAGGTTCAAACCCCGGAGGAGACAGGGCTGGAAACTGCTACCTTTTGTAGACTAGATGTTTAGGTGGCAGCCTTTGCTGGCCTTGCTGATAAAATCTGATATCTTTCCAAGGAAATACACTTGTATTCCACCTTTTTAAAGTCTCTGACCCTGATTTTCCCATCCTTTCTTTTTAAGAACATTTTGTTGTATTCAGTGTTGCAAGCAAATGCTGCAACCAGTTGAGAAATCAACTCAAAAGGTAAATACAAAAGTAATTTGTTCTATATTATTCAGCATCTTCTTCTCCTTTTACTTTTTTTTACTATCAAACAACCAAGTTATTAAATATCTTGGAAAAACTTGATTTTTAAAAACAGTAAAGGAATCTGCATCAAACAGCAGTGATGGCTCTAGTAGTGGTGGCAAAACATGCAACAAAACCTTTCAGTAACACAGCAAGTTTCCATCCCACTTTAGTCTGGGGACTAGGATATAAATATCAACAGTGAAAATGTGTCCAAAAGAAATAGAGATTTATGAGACAGCCTTATTTCTTGAAAATCTTTTAGTCTCTTCCTTTTACATGCATACATGCAAATTTGGTGGGTTTAATTACTATAATCTGCAAAATTATTCATTCATTCCTTTTACAAAGCTGTAATGAGAAGCCCAAAACTGAGTTTCTCACACTGATTCTCACATTTTTTATCTCACCCAAACTGGATGTCTATGAATTAGAGCTACACAGCAAAGCGTCCAACAGTAACATCCAACAGAACGATACAGTTCCCTCCAGAGGAGACTTATCTCACAAGTTATGCAAGTTTTAGGCTTGTCTCTAAGTTGGTATCTAAGAAGAGTGAGAGGAGTTTAAATACTCTCTCTCTCTCAGTCTGAAGAACCATAGGGTTGATTTCCCATAGCCCAGGCAAGCCTGACAGGTTTTTCTCTTCCCAAGAACCAACACTGGAGCCTGTGGGATACTTTTCCACATGTACATTTAGCAGCCCCTTGGAAGTATCACTGTAGTCACTATAAAATTGCAGTCTGAGATTGAGAAGTTTTAGCTGCTTGAACTTCCTGAGATAAATTTATTTCCGAGGAGTTCTGTATGTTTGTTTTTGTGGAACTGGTTAGAGGGTTATGTTCCTGACTGCCTGCTGCAGAGGTTGGTTCTCATTTTAGTTTCTGAGCTGACAGGATAGACTTGTTGTTTTCAAGTGTTATTTCTGTGGGGAAAAAAAGTCTAGAAATCTTTTGGGGAAATGCAAACAGCATGTTTGCAATGCACATGCTCTGTATTTCAGCAGTTGAATTCCTGAGGGAAGTACCTGAGAGTGGAGAAATTAAAATAGTGAACTTGATACAGACATATATGGGGAACTCAAAGTGAATTTGATTGAGAGTAAAAATGGCAAATTGTTACACTTTTGTGGCTGTTCTAAACTGTGATTAGAAGCAATCATCTGAGTTATATGTGGGGGACACTTGCCTAAACCCACCTAAAACACATGGGGCTGTCTTGGTGATTCTTCTGTTTGTAGTTGTTCATATCCACTGGGTTTGCAGTTGTGCCTTTTCCAGATAGCAGTTCACAATTTCATATATCCAGGTGTAGCCCATATATAAGAAGATCTGTTTCAAGACATTCACATGTTAAATCAATATAATTTTGGGTAATATTCCTTCTTTCCATTCTCCTTTCTCTTCCAGCATAACTGCAGAACACTGGTGCCAGAAGCCATATGTCTTCACTTTGAATATTTATATGTAGTCTATAGTCCCTTCTGGTTTATTGTTTCTGATTGATCTTTGTTTTGAGAGCAATTCATCAGTTTAAAAATAGATGGATTGGTTACATTCAAAAATCCCAATGAAGGAAGAATGCTTTGATGCTTTCTTATTGAAAAATGCTAAATAATAATTCTTTGTATGGTGTGAGTCTATGAAACTTGCTTAACACAAGTATTTATGTGTTTCTGGGCAGTTTGATATTCCAGAATAATATTTTATAATGAAAATGAAGTTCAAAAAATGCAGGTCAAACTAAATTCCCTTACTGTTGCCATTATCATGTTTTTGGCATTATCTCTTAATGTATTTTGGCTTAAATCCAGTCTTGCTTGTGCCTTATATTCATTTTTATTTCAAAGCATAATCTCCTAAATCTGAAGTCCATGACCAATGATATTATGTCTGAGTTGTAAGACCTAGGATGGAACATCTATTCCTTTTTTTTTTTTTTTTTTTTTAAATCTTCTATTTTGTGCCCTAAGTCCCTTCCTTACTCAAAGTGACAAAGTTCTGGGGATCAGTATGAAAAATAAAATAGATTATATTTTAGTCACTTTTAGTACAAGGCTACTGAAGTATATGTGGCATTGAGAAAGGTTCTGCAATGTCCCCCACCAGAGTCTGAGCTGAGCAAATGAGATGTCTGGAGAACACGCCCCAGCTCCTGGCTGCGCAGGGAAGATATGTGCCTGTATGAAAAATGGATGAGATTTCTTCAGCTCTCTTCTGTTTGGGCATTTCATTTAAAATCCAGATAGATGTTGAGTTTCCACCTGAACACTGGTCGCTCCTCAGCCAATTATACTCATTTGCAGGTTTGCAGCCGCTGAAAACCTAAACCGTAATCTTACAGAATCACAGGGTCATAGAGTGGTTTGGGTTGGAAAGGACCTTAAAGATCATCCAGTTCCAACCCCTCTGCCATGGGCAGGGACACAGTCCACTAGATCAGGTTGCTCAGAAGCCCATCCACCCTGGCCTGGAACACTTTCAGGGATTGGGCATCCACAGCTTCTCTGGGCAACCTGTTCCAGAGTCACCACTCTTACAGTAAGGAATTTCTTCCTAACATCTAATCTGAACCTACTCCCAGTTTGGAGCCACTACCCCTTGTCCTAGCAATACATGCCCTCATAAAAAGTGCCTCTCCAGCTCTCTCCTAGGCCCTCTTCATGTACAGGAAGTCAACTGTAACTTTTCCACGTTATGAACCAATAGTTATGGAGTAATTTTAAAATCGATACCTTCCATGGCTAAATCAAAGATTGTCTCAACTGTTCTTCTACCAGGGGTTTGTTATAATTTCCTATCACATTTTCCCACTGTGTCAGGCTATCTTGCAATACCTGAGCTGCTTTGCTTTCCTCAGAGCAAGATGTTGAATGGTTGAAGCATGTTCTACCTGTAGTGGATGGGTAATCAGTGGATTTAGCCTGCAAGAAAAGACAATGAAGTGAAACCAAGTTTTACTAACTGAAGAGCCAGTGAAGCCCAAGAACAGGCTAAAGATTTTCACATTTCTCTGTGACAGAAGTTTTAATAAGAGATTGAACAAATATTTCATAGGAAGAAGGTTGTTCTGGTGATGGATTGGGACCTTGCAAAACAGCTGAACTCCGCTCTTCCATGATTTTAAATCCACAATGACACCTCATGTTATCTGTAGTGATTCAAGGAATACCTACTCCCAGTTTCCAGGAAAGTTCAGAACTGTGCTCAGATACAGGAATGCTACTAAAATCTCACTCCCTGAAAGCAAATACTCAAGACAGCACATGGAAAAGGCAGCCTGAGTTTCTTCCAGCTGCTGCTTCACATGATTACCAGGATGTAGGTATCCATGTCACCATTTAGTGGCTGTTTGTCAACAAAGGAGAAGTCTTGCTTAACAAATGCAAGAGGCTTTTCCTTGCCCTTCCAACAGCCTAAAATGAAAGGACAGACCACCCTGCTCCATGAGCTCAGTTTTAGAGAGGTTTTGAGAAAGGGCAGTAAGATGGAAAAATATCTGACTTGGAAATAGTTTCAACATAAGTTTGGGAGTGAAGAGAGCTCAAGAAACAAAAGACAGAGAAAAGGGTATTGAGAAAAGAACGATGGTAAAGGAAAGCCTTATTTCAAAGGCCTGTGTCAAACCAAGTTTGCTTGTTCAGAAGGTAAGATATGATGCAGACACATTCAATAACTTTATTTTCTTTTTCATAGCCACATAGTGGGACAGTTTAGCATGCCAGCTCTGCCAGGTTGACTAGAGTTAAAATGGAATTAAATACTACTTTGGTTGGAGACAAAACTTTCTGGTTTTGCAGGTATCAGCTGCAGTGCTTAAATAAAACTTTTTATGAGGGGAAAGAAATAGCAGGCAGTGAAGTTTGCCAAGTCAGACTTATTTGGGAAGTCAATAGGCTAAATTTCTACTCTCTTTGTTTTCTTATTTTTTTTACTGAGGTGAAATCATCTTTAACAGCCTGGCATGTCACAGTGTTTCTGGAATCTAGAGACTCTTTCTGGACCTACACATCCTCAATGCACAAACCCAAGTTGCTCCTGCTCCCAGTTTGTGTAGACCAAAATGGAGATAACATCCCCACATATTGACAATATACTGTTTTCCAGGTGTGTATTGTATATTTTGCTAGTCCCTTTGGGCTAGCTATGAGCTGGACTATTGTATTGCAGAACAATGCATGCACTGAGGAGCAGTAGTCCAGCTCAGTAGGACTCATGCAAGCCTTACACACGTTGAACTCACACAACCTTGCACAGGTTTAGGAGACCTAAACCAGACCTAAGCTCTCCCCTCCTCACAAAGCAATGGAACAACATCATATCAATGTGTTTTCCTATGAAATAGAAAGCAAGGAAACGACTGCACTTTCATTTTTCCTGCATATTTCTAATGTAAGATGACATCAGAACTTACATATGGAGAAGTGGCATGAAAACATGTATTATAATTTCATCTCACAATTTCATCTCACATGGGAAAGCAGTGATGGTGTTATTCCTCGGGTAGTCACAGATGCAATACTGTATTCATTTCCACCCTTACCTGTATTGTATTGTATGGCATTGTATTTATGGAAGAAAAAGCAAAAAACAAATACTATAGAGTAAAACATAAAGTATAGAGTGTGACTTGTCATATTCCAGAATGATGTTTTACATTGCACTGTATATGTTATTACTTTACCTTGTGAAAGAAAGAAAAAAAAAAAAAAAGGGAGCGAATTAAATCAAAGTAGGAAACAGAAAAGAGCCATGGGAAACAGATGAATGATGACATCCAAAGAATGGCATGAAAAGCTGAAGAAATGCTACACAAAGCCAGGAAATTGTCATTTAGCAGCAATGGCATCTATCTCTGATCGTCTCCAGCACTGTTTCACCACATCCATCAATGAAAATGAAGGACGCACAGATGTCACCATGAGAAATTCACAATTTGAATAAAGTTCCACAGCAAGCAATGGAAAGATTTTGATTAACTCCAGAGGACTTTGGATGTGGCTCTTTCCATATCCTGGCTCATTTTGGCTCAGGACCTGAAATCACTGTTTTTCTTTTTAATAACAACACTTTCCATTTCTGTGGTAACTTACATCCACAAAAGCTCAGTGAAAGCTCCTGATATTTCCTTTTATGAGCTCTATTAATATCAAGCAAGATAAAAACCTTTTGGTTTGAAACACAAGTCTTCTGACCTTCTCACAGAGGCAGCTCAAAATTTTAATTAATTTTGATACAAAATTGTAACATGCTGAAGATTGTTCTCATTCTGATTTAGAAAAATACAATGTGGAGAAGCTGAGTCAGGGGAAGTTTAGGTTGGATATCAGGGAAAGGTTCTTCACCCACAGGGTGGTTGGGCACTGAAACAGCTCCCCAGGGCAGTGGTCACAGCACCAGCCTGACAGAGCTCAAGAAGCATTCAGACAATGCCCTCAGGCACAGGGTGTGACTCCTGGGGATGGTGCTGTGCAAGGACTGGAGTGGGACTTGATGATCCTTGGGTCCTGTTGGGTCCCTTCCAACTCAGCTTATTCTATGATTCTTTGATTTCTTATGACACAAATATTATAATATAGTAAAGTTATATTATATTATATTATATTATATTTATTATATCCTAAGAAGTTATTCACATTTTGCAATATCAAGTCAGAGATCATTCTTCAGTTTTATGTTTTACTTATGAAAATAGATTTTCTTCTTTTATATATATGACAATCAACATCTATCATTAATTACAGTCTGAAATATAAATATAATGTGCCTGTAACACATTATAATGTCATAGAAATATGGTTGAGAAATCCAGTTTAATTTGGCTTTCTTTTTTTGGTTGTGGAGGACACTGCTCTCTAGTAGTATAGCAACAAATGAAATATCTCAAATTTTCCCTCTTTTTTTTCCTTTTTTTTAATCAGTATCAGTAATCATGTTTATGTCACTACAAAATTGTTTGATTATTTAAGGCATGACAACTTTTAGTTGCAAGAACACTATGAAAAATAATGAAAATAAAGTAAAAAAATTTCCCTTGAGCACAAAAAATCATACATAAGGTATTCTGTTACATGTTTAAGAAATGGAAAAAGTACTTGTGTATAGCAATATGATAGCAGATTCTTCCGGGAAATCTGTCCTGGATTATGGATAAGTAAAAAAAAAAAATTATTTTGAATAGATCACCAGTGAATTGTAGACAGTGGAGTTAAAACACCTCTGCAGAAATACAGGCAGCAATGAACACACATGACTGGTGTGTGCCTGCGTGGGTGGGGGGGCAGGGGCATGTGAGCATGTGTTCATGCAGGTTGCCTCCCCTAGAAGGGATTTGCAAACCCCTCAAAAGATGAGACCAATAAAGCAAACAATAGCACTGCTATTTTAGCAACAAGAAACAAGAAAAGAGCAGCTCCAGCAGGAGCAGCTTGATGCAAGAAAAGGGCTTTTATCTCTCCTTCCATCCTGATATCATAGCCAAGCATCATGATGAGATCTTCAGTTCCAGGGCAACAGTACACTCAATTTTTAAAGGCCAAAACGGATTCCAGTGAGCCTGTCTTGATTAATTAAAAATAGCCTTGTGCTGAAGTGGAAGAGGGTTTGTTCCAAAGCCCGCTGAAGTCAATAGCATTGACTTCAATTGCCTTTGGGTCTAGGCCAAGATAGAGGCACCATGAGGTCATAGTTTAACAACTTTGTTCTAAAGGACAAAGCCTAAAATGTTCCAGCACTTGTGAGTTCCTTACTTGACTCCAGGAGGCTTCAGTAGACAGTTTGCATTATGAATTAATTCAATTCTCCTTTTAGTTGAGAGGATGCTACTGAGTGCTCAAGTCAGAAAAGCTTGTGGTTGCAGTGGTCGGGGTTGCCACTAGAACAGGGAAGGGTCTGAAGCTTTCTCCATAAACTACAACTGTGCATCTCAACTCCCTGTTCAGCTGCCACCACAGATGGCCTGGACCAGCTCAGTAACTGTGTCACCATAGCTGTGATTACAGGGATTGTCCTGAGGGCTTACGTCAGTAGTTCAGCATCCAGCCCTCTGCAGCAACTTGTTCACAGATTTTTTTTTTTTTTTAGATTTCCAATAAATTAGTAAAAAATACCCATAAATCTATTGAACACTATTGCCCACTCTCTCATTTGTAGAAGCTTTCTTCTTTTATCTGTCCTAGCTCCCAGCACCATTCCAGTCCTTTGCTCCAGCAAGCAGGTCCAGCAGAGCACACTGTTGGTGTCCTTCCTGTCTTTGCACGTCTCCTTTGGCCACGTGAGGGAGCTCATACAGCTTTGCTGAGTAATCCTGGGCCCACAAAATGTTTCTGTATTTGTCCCACAGCCATGGGGTGGGTTATGTGCACCCCAAGATTGCCTCACAGGAGAGCTTTCCCCAGCCTGGGGTGGTGTTTGTCATTGTGCCCTGCAGTAGCTCTGCTGAGCTGGTGTGGGGCAGTGAGGGGTAAGGTGTTCTCTGGGAATATCCCAGAGGGGCAGATATGTGGGAAGGTGCTGACAGCTTCTGGATGAAGCAGGTGAAGCATATGAATGGGGCCTTGCTTGAAATTAAGTCTGATTTTGATCCAGTCTAGACCAACACACAGTCTTGCATGCAAAACACAAAATACTTGTATCTTGTCCCTGGAAGTCCTAAACTTTTTTTGTTAGAGTTTGCTTAAACCAAGTAAGAGCCCCAAAACATATGCTCAAATATAAGAAACACATGAAAAATCTATCACAAATGAAACTGACAAGAGAATGGGTCCCACTTGTCTCTCTAAAGGAAATATTATGACAATTTCTTTCTTTTTCTTTCTTTTTCTCTTTTTTCTTTTTCTTTTTCTTTTTCTTTTTCTTTTTCTTTTTTTTTCTTTCCCTTTCTTCCTTTTTCTTCTTTCTTCTTTCTTTTTTCTTTTTTCTTTCTTTTTTCTTTTTTCTTTTTTCTTTTTTCTTTTTTTCTTTTTTCCTTTTTTTCTTTTTTCTCCTGTAAAAGTTGCAAAATCAAAAGAAACAAAACAGGACAGAAGAAAATGCTATGACTTTGGGCTAGATTTGCCTGTGTAAAAGAGCCTTATACAATTAACAGCCTAGTCCTGTGTAACTCTCAGGAAATTTGGCTGACATACCATCCTCATAAGAAATATCTCAAATAAATATTTCTGAAAGCATCAAGTTTTGAGAAATATTTAGCATCATATAAAAAGAGTTGTAAAATCAAGACAAGCTTAGTCTGAGGAAAGGGTAACATGAGCCTTTATTATGATCAGAAATTTGTTAACTCAATATCCCAACAACAACACAGCACCCACCCCACTCATCTATTTTAGGTTTATGTATCTGCCAGCATAATTATTTGCTGTTACATGTGATAGATACAGCTCTCTCTCTGGTTCCAGTAGTTTGAGCTCTAATCTGATGAGTTCTGCCACTAAGGATGTTTGCTTGTTCTTATCCTTGATCAAAGCTTATGTCAGGAAGTATTTTGCACCAGTGCTGTTAAAAAGGTAGCTTAAATAAATAACACAATTTTTATTTTCTGTACATGAAGTGATTCTTTCATGGACAGTAAAGTTTTTGTCCGTTCTTACTGAATAAACAGTATTTTTAGTCTATTATCTCCCATCATTATTGTAATGTTACTCAATAAACTAAATGCTTTATTTGTTCAGCAGGGTGACAGTGTATTTCCTTAACAACACAACATCATTGTGTGCTTTAGGAAACAGCTGCACAAACCAGTAAAGTGATGACACATACTTGGAATTTTCTCCATCTCTCAACCACATTTTGATGAATATCCCATGAAATGAATAAAAGCTATCTGCTGTAAATGTCAGGCAGGTGCTATGCAGCTGCACACCAAACACGGAAGGACTATTTCATGAGAATCTATCTGCTGTATCTATCTCTTCATCTCTCCATCTCTGCACTCTGTCTCCCCATCTACATCTTTTTCTGTCCACTCTGACTAAATCTCGTCTCTAAGTCTATTTCAATCTAAGCATCAGCTCGCTTCTCTCTAAATCCAGGTTTTACTTCCTGCTGTGGCTATGACATCTAAAGCCTCTTGTTAAAAACATTAAATACAGCTTGTTTTCTAGATTTGGCATTGGTTGGAATGTCCTGTTAAAGGACATTCAAGTATTTCAGCTCTCCTTTAGGCACCATTTAATTAAGTTGTTTAAAATGCTCATCGAAATGAAACTAACTTCTGAATTTTGAATATAACAGTTTGCAGCACAGAGAATTTTTAAAAGGAGTTTTGCCTCCATATTGCACTGGATGGAGACAAAGAGGTATTTTAATGCCATCTTCTCCATGATTTACTGCCAAGGTAGGCATATTTCCTTCACCTGGGTGACGGACACTAAGTATTTGCTTCAATGAACCCTGATATTCTGTGGGTACAACAATCTCCACACTTCTGAAGAACTGACAGATCCAAGAGAGTGTTGGTATGTGCCATCCCCGTGCTGTGCTTGGCACACCCTGGTAATCAGATTTGGGGTGGCTCACTGTCCACCATCACACTTCTCCATTGTCTGTGACTTATGGATGGGACTGACATATTCCAAAATGTGCTCTAAATGACAGTCATCTATCTAACAGCTAGTAATGAATTTTTTCTACTACATCTGATGTATACCTATCAGTGTGTGCATTTATATAAATATATATATATATATGTATACACACACACATCCTTACATAGACACATTTGTATATGTAAAACAGAATAATAGAACTTTCTTACAACTTCCCTCAGTTGTAAGGAAGCTACAATGTTCATCTAGTCCAATGCCTACACATTTGTTTATATGTTCCAATGCATCCTATGTATATTTGCGTGTATGTATGTCTCTGTGTAAAGGAGAACCATCAATGCTGTGCATAAATTCATGGTGTCAGCTTGTATCCATGTCATTGCAAAACCATGAGGAGTGGAGTTAGGGTTGGGGTTAACGCAGGAGCACACCAGGTGCTTGCCCTGCAGTGAAGGACCTCAGCTAGCTACAGAAATGGTCCAGCAAGAATCTTATAAAGTTCAACAAAGGGAAATGCCAAGTGCTGCAGCTGGGGAGGAGTGACCCTGGGCAACAGGACACACTAGGGGCCAGCCAGCAGGAAAGCAGCTCTGCAGAGGCAGCCCTGGAGGGACTCTTGTACACCAAGCTGGCCATGAGCCAGCAATGTGTCCTCACAGCAAAAATCAATAATCTCCTGGCCTGAATCAGGGGCTGCATTACCAGCAGGTCAGGGGAAGTGACCCTTCCTCTATGCAGCTCTGAGTTTCTGGAGTGCTTGGTTCAGTTCTAGACTACAACTACGCTCTGGACCCAGACCAAGACAGACATACACATTCTGGAACAGATCCAGGGAAGGATCACAGTGATGATGAAGGAAGTGAAGCATCTGACCTATGAGTAAAGGTTGATTCATCCTGGAGAAATCTTGTCTGTCTATAAGTACCTGATCAGAATATATAGACAGGCTCTTCTCAGTGGTGTCTAATGAGAATTACAAGAGGCAATGTCACAAGCTGAAATACTGATTATTGTATTTAAACATCAGGAAAAAACTTTTTCAACATGAGGCTGGTTTAATACCACAATAGATTTCCCTGTGAGATTGTGGCATCTCCAGCCTTGGTGATATCTAATACCTGAGAGGACACAGTCCTGGGAAACCTGCTCTTAGATGACCCTGCGTTGAGCAGGGAGTCCTACTAGGTGAATTACAGAGGAGCCTTAGAATTTCAACAGCTTTATGATTCTGTGGGTGTGTGATTCTGTGGATGGAGTTGCTCAGAATTTCTTATTTGCCCCCTATTTTACCTTAATTTTGGGTCAGATACACAAGAAACCTACCCTAAGTGCATTGAACAAACCTCTAGAAACACTGACACAGCTCATTGAGTGCCTGAGAGACACCAATGCATGGACTGACCTTCCTGTTATTCCACACACTCTCTCAAGTGCCCAAGTAATACTTATCTTTTTGGTTTTGGTACAGAGTACTTTATCCAATAGATATATTATAAAGATTGTATCATCCTCATGTTCTCCTTTCAGTTCCAGTCCCTTTGTATAGCAAACTGCACAAAGTTTTCTCAGTCACACTATTCCGTGGTCTTTACCATTATGCTGGTCCCATGAGTAAGAAAACTTCAAAATCAATTTTCAGCTTAGCTAGTTCTGTTACCTTGGTTTTACTGGCATTGATTATTCACACTCAAAACCCTTACCAGGGAGAAGAGCAGCTGAGGTACGTTTTTTCAGCTCTCCAGGGGAAGAAACAACATTTAAGTGAACCAGTGTTTCTTACATACAATTCTCAAAAAGCAAGACATTCTCAGCTGCAATGAACAACCATGGTGTGGACCATTTTTCTTATGACATTGTAAAAGCTGGATGAACACAATCATTTCCCAACTTACCCTAGACCATGCCACATGTGTCTTCTTAGGACAAATATATGAGAATCTTCTTCCCCTGAAAAGTTTTCTAAAATCAGCTTCTTTAAACTTCCAATGTATAATGAAATATATAAGTTTAAAAAATCCTCTGATTTTAATTGATTGGATTTCCTTTTTCATTAGTTCCTGAATGTTAAATTTGCTTTAGGTAGAATTGATAATAAGCATTCAGCAAGTGGGTCTATAACTCCCATGTTTTTTGTGAAATCAGAAAAAAAATTATCCACTACCTAACAGAGGTGCAGAAGACTTATTTTATTTCAGTTTTCCTCCTCAGCTAGTAAACAAATACAAATGGATGAGGTCAGCTAGGTGTTAGAAACAATTTTATAACATGATAGATTGTCTATAAAAATGAAATGTCTTCCTGGTGGGTTTTTTTCTGTTAATTTTTAAAAAAATATCTTTATCTTGGAGCACATATCCACAAAATACTAATTCTTCCCATGTGGGCATAAGTAAAATTAAAATTTGCCTTATTAAAGTTGAAACCGTAGGATTAAGATATGCATTAAAGACCAGAGAGATATAAGACAGCTCCAGGATAATTAGAATGGAAATTCAAGTACATTCTTCATCATAAAGGAGACCATCTGTGTTTATTTACTCCTCACATCAAACAAGATATCAGCCTTTATTAAATCAAGAAATCAACAAAAATTCTTTTTGTCTCTAGCACACAACCTGAAG
Organism: Pycnonotus jocosus; assembly: GCA_013400435.1. Taxonomy (NCBI): domain Eukaryota; kingdom Metazoa; phylum Chordata; class Aves; order Passeriformes; family Pycnonotidae; genus Pycnonotus; species Pycnonotus jocosus. The sequence goes on along the minus strand of VWYP01032778.1, from coordinate 9,415 downwards.
ATAAACAATAATGCTCTACCTGAGTAATACAGAATGGTTTGTGTCTTTCACCCCTGAAATGGGCTGATTTTGTGCCATACCCCAGGATATGAATCTGTCTGCAACACAACTTGTCTTCCAAGCCTTTGAGATTCTTTGTAGACTACAACCCAGGGTATCTAAAAATAGCTCCCTACATCTAGGGCCATGGATGGCTCAGTTCCTTGGAATAGCTTTATGCTGTACAGTGAGTCTCATCTGCAAGTGAGATGAAGTTTCCCAGAGGTGTAGCAGTGATGTCCATCACAGATCTTCCACCCTTCCAGAGCAGTTTGTAATCCCAGTGTCATTACTATTATATTCTCTTCTCCACGTTTATCTTTCTCAAAATGGATACCATTTCCAACAACTGGCAACAGGATTGAAGCACCAAAAAGAGGTTAATATTGCTCTGAATAACTTTTATTCTCCAAGATTATGGATTCAGAGAAAGTATGTAGGAAACAGCCTAAAACAAGTAACCCAAAATGCCTAAATCTAATGCAAAATTCCTCCTTCTCTCTTCTCTCTCCTCACCATGTATAATACCTGTTTGCTTAACTTAGTCAACAAACCTTGAGGATACTGTAATCATCTTTGACAAAACAATCTGGAATTTCATTCCAGTGAGAAAACTTTGTGAAAGTTTCTACTATTGCAATTTAAATTACCAGTACTCGTTCTGTCTCCATTGTGCATAAAAATGAAATTCAAAACTAATGCCTAAACTTTCTTCCCCCTTTTCAGTAAACTTTGATGCAGTTGAAAACTGCTTTTAAGTCACTCTCTCACTTCTCTTTACACTTAAAAAAACCCCAACAAAAATCCCAACACAATTAGTTCAAGTCTCCTTGCTGGGTCTACTAGGTCTTCAGATTTTTGATCAGAGTTGTCAGTGACCTCTGGACCCTCTGCAAAAGTCCTGTTTTGCAGAAATACATTTAAAATGGCGATCTGGCTGAAGTCACACTTTGTTGGAACCATCAGTTTATGTGCTGTGTTATTCACTGTAGCCTCAAGAGCTTTACCTGTAGCCAGTTGATTTAGTGATGTATTTGTACTTCACTTTTGTTTGTCTCTCACAGTGCCATGTTTTGCACAAAGCCTTGTTGAATTGTGTCCCATTTATTGCATGTCATTTATTCAGTATATCAAGGTCATTATTGACATCAAGAATATATTCAATTTATCAAAGCCATTTTGAGTTCCAATCTTGCTGTCTACTATATTTACAATTACAGGATGCTACAGCCTCAGATTTCAAAAACTCATTTCTGTTCTCTTCTTCAAATTATTTGATGTTTAAATAATTTAAATGTTAGTCTAGAGACTACCAGACTATCCACATAACCTTGTAGATCTCATCTTTATGCATCTTCCCATCTCAAAGTTGCATTTATGTTTTTTAACCATACATTCCCAACCTGCTTATAGAATTGGGATAGAAGGCAATCAAACCTTAAAGAAACACAACTGTGTCATACCTGTTTATTTCTTCATTCCTATCCACATATCCCTTTATTCTGCCATCAAAGGTCTTTCAATGGATTCAGCAGTGTTTCTTCTGTACTAATCTATGTGTCAAATACTTATAGCCTTTTTCTTTATATTTATTTATTCCAGGGTCATTATACAGTGGAAGTGAAGCTCCATCAGTCTATAAATGACCAAGGACTCCTTTTCTCCTTTCTACACACATTACATTGTGTTTTATCTCTTCTGTCTTCTGGAGCCCAGGTATCCTCCATGTCTACATTTTCTGGCATTGCCCTAGACAGTACCCTAATTTCTCTGAGGAGAATTTAAAGAGATTATCAAATTATTTTAAAGCAGTTAACTTTATTTAGTTAGCCTCCAAGATGCTCTTTTTTTATGCCAGTGGACTTCATACTCCTTTGACATTGATTCTAATTGTGTTAGCTATCTAATCACAGGTGGTGAAGACTAAAGCCAAAAACCATGAAACTCTTCAGATCCACTGGCAACATCTGTCAATTGCCTTCCCTTTGCACTGAGCAGAAGAGTAGATCTTACTACTTAAAAAATTGTGGAATGCTTTAATGTTGCTCTTTTCCCTTTTTTTTGGGACAAGTGTACTAAAATTTTCTTGGTTTTTGTTCTTTCTGCCATTGGCTCTTCACATTTATGTCATTTGTCATGCTTGCCATTAAGAATTCAGCCAGTTTGTATTTTATATTATCTTTTTCTTGAGAGTGAAATACTGAAGAGGTAGCTAAAGCATCTCGCTATTATGTTCATTCATTTTCTTTTAAGGAGAATCTGAGGTGGAACTTATAAAGAATATTTTTCATTACAGCCAAGGGGAACTTGAGAGACAAGAGAGAAAGGAACTTGTGAGGTAGTGAAAGCTTTAACTTCTGTTCTGCTTCCAATGCTGCTGAAAAAAAGTTTAATCAAGCCCTGCTGTGGCCACTCTTCCTTATACTTTGCCACTCATCTTTTTTGTGTCTTATTTAAGAAACTGCCAGCTGCAACTCCCTTGGACTCTTTTCTATAGTTCTGTTTCCTAATGGGTCATATTGTTCAGTTCACTGAGTATGACAGTCTCTTTTCTTGAAGCCCATTCTCCTGTTTTTCCAGTGTTCTCTCCTCCTCCATTTCCAAGATGTATCAATTCTACCACTTCACTGCTTATTTTCCCTCAATTTATCTGCCCCTCCTTATTTTCAGTCATATTTTCCTTTTTGATCAGATTCAAGTTAAGAAGGGATTTGATTTCCACTTATATCTGTGAAAGAGATAATATTTTATTCTAATTTTTTAGCTATGTTCAGCACTCAGTTATCTAGGTTTCCTTCACAGTCCTTGTAGAGTAACAAACTCCTTCAAAGGCAGACCTTCCCATCATAAAATAGCAGTCTAGGGCAGGTGTAAGGGTCTGGTTGCAGTATTAGCCTATATGATTAATTTAAATTCGATACCTAACTATGAAAATACTAAAATAAATTTAAACACACCCAGGGTTGCATTCTCTGCATCCTGTTTTATTTCTTTTCCAAAGTTGTCCTTTCCTCCTTCTGTTATTACCCTGGGGAATTTCAACAGGCCTGTCTCCCTCCAGATTCCAGATCTCAGAGTGAACATGTGCATCCTGCATCATATAAGGCAAAATACTTTACACATATCTACAACCGATTCAGTCATTTCCTTCTTATCCCTCTTATGACCCTATTATGGATACAGCCTCCCCCTTCAGGAAACCCAAGTACTCTAAGCCTCACCATCTGTACAGCCATATATTTATCTCCAGGATGTGTCTGTCCTTGCTTGGGCTTTTACCCTTTCTGATGGGATTGATAAGAACACCAGCTGAGGCTCCAATTCTCTCACCATCGCTTCAGGATCCCTGCTGTTTTTTATGGTTTTCTCTTGCTTGTTCCTAGAGCAGTGGCATTAGCACTCAAGTGACTGAGCCATGTGGAGGATGTGTCAGAGGGCTGGATGAGCCTTGGCAAACTTGTGCAATAGCTCTGGTTTGGGCAAAGCCTCTCCATAAGCATTAGGTCACACCAACAAACCGGTGCCTCTGTTACGCAGAGAAGTGAGTCACCAACCACTGCCACCGCTCAGCTTCTTTGTGAGCAGGGGTCATGAACCACTCAGCTGTCAGAGCATGCGGTTTTTCTTCCCTCAGCAATGCAGTTGGTTTCCCTCTCATTGCCAAGACAGTTTACTACTTTTTTTTAAAGCCTAATAGATTGCCAGCTGAGGCTGAAGCTCCATCTGCCAGCAATAGTAGGTCACAGCCAAGTTTCTCCCTCTGGAGAAATGTGTTCCTTTTCTTTTGCTGAGGCTTCTGCAGACCTCAGCTTCTTTGTTCTTGGAGTCTCCATGTCTAGTACATCTATGAAGTTTTTGCTTTCCCTCACACTTCTCAGCCCAACCTCTCTTCCTGTAATTCTTCCATTTGATTTCTAGGCAATTGAATTTCCTGGCTCTCTGGATTCTGCTATAAACCACATTCCCTGAAAATCCAGACTGTGACCCAGAAAAAAAAACATCTACAGTTGGGATCCTGGTCTTATCATAGCTCCCCTGAGGGCAGGTGGAGAAAAAGCTGGCTGCTGAGACAGCTCTAGCAGGGAGAAATCACACAGCCTTATTACCTTCTCTTCCATAGCCTCTTGGTTTATTCCATTTTCCTTATGAAGTTTTCTCTTGCTGCCCTCTATTGCTGTTTAAGTGATCCCAAACTTTCTATGGGAAAGGAGGTTTCTAATGAAGTCCCCAAGTTAATACTTCAAAGATGAAACTGTAATTTGAATGGAAATGTGGCACCCTGTCAGCTGATGTTCTGAAGAGGTTTTCAGTCACATTTCACTAATCAGCATTTCTCCATGATAGCTAACCCTCACAGCTGCTGCTTCTGAGCTGCAAGGTAAGACCAGACCAACAGTCTGGACTAACTTCAGTGCTCAGTACTATGGGTTGCCTAGGGCCCAGTTTATTTCTGGGATTGACTTCTCCACTGAGCCCAGCAGCATTCCACCCTCCAGTGTCTCTGAGGAAGCACCAAAACTCCCCTATGCTGACATCTTTTATGGCACCAACTAAACAAAACAAAGTCAATAGCTTCCGCGAGGGGACATGAAAAGGTATTTAAAGGAAAGCCGCAACTGAGTCTGACATAACCTCTTGTGGTTAATCAGATATTTTATACTAATTTCAATTATATTCAGAGCAAACTGATCAGAGCAGTTAGTCAACTGCTATTGTATTTTCATATTATGTCAATATATATAATACTTTTTTAAAAAAGTCCTTTAAAGAAGAGCCATCTGTGAATCAGGTGTTACTTATTTGTTGATAGAAAAAAAAATTAAACAGATCTATTCAAGAAAATCTTTTGAGAACTACTACTAAAAATGTGGCATAAAATTAGGACTATTGTTATTTCAGTCAGTAAACTCAGCAGAGTATTTTAAGAGGGTCTTAAAATGTCAGTTTCTAAAAAAAATCCTCATGGGTTTTTCATCCATCATCTAAATGCTGGAGATGTGACCATAGAGAAAAATGTGGAGAGATTGCAAAAAAAAAAGGATAGGAAAGTGGCAAAGCTTATTTTCCAGCTTGCTATGTGACTATTTTCTATAGCAACTCAGAGCCATGGTTTGATAGATTTTCCAGAACAAGATGCAGTTCACTCTCCTGCTTCTCTCTCTTGCTGTCGTATTTTTCTTCATTATGAGGATTTGTATATTTTCTTCTAAGTCTGACAGGGGCTTTAAAATCTTTGGTTATTGCAGAACTATCAGTGGTTTTAAAATAAATTTGGTTAAAGGACCAGAATAGCTGTTGCTAAATGTTATTCATAGGGAGAAAAAGTGGAAATTTAACTCCAGAAATTAGTGCTGTTTTGGTTTTCTTTAACTTTAGAGTGTTACCACACCCTCAATCTAGTTCCTCCTCTCTCGTATACATTTGCATTCTAAGTATGATTTTTCTCACTTTTCTTGTGCCTGTCCTATCAGATTTCTGGTTTTCCATTCAGGACGAGAAAGGGAATAGGAGTTTCCCTGGATTTCTCCAAATCTGATAAAATAGCAGCATCATTTCAGAGTTTAAAAGCAACTGCTCCTGTACCTGCTCTCTTGTTTCAGCAGCTGTATGTTTTCAAATTGCTGTTTTTCTTCTATGCTTAATGCAATTTTTAATAGGTCTTGAATTTAACATAATATGTCACCTTTGTGTCATTGACACTCTTCGGGTTCTTGGAAACTCTCACCACTCCTACTGAAACAGTTTTTAGCAGGGGTGCACTGTCCTTTTTTTTTTTTTTTCAGTTTTGTAATTTTATCCTCTTCTGGTTTTTCTTCATTTACTTTGACCCTTAATTTGTAATTTCTTTAGGCAAGTTTGTTTTTTCCTCCACTTTTCCTATCATTTTTTATGTGCAGTTTTTCACCTCTACCTTTCCTTCTTTCACTTTTTCTCCCTAAGTGGTCAAGTCTGTTTCAAGTCCGTTCCCCACCCATACATTTACACGGCCAGTAACTCAAAGCTGACCTTCCTGTGAATTCAACTTGGATTTAATGTCTATATAAATAGAAATTCCTGTTCCTTACTGTCACCTTCAGCACAAGGTGACTAACGGGCTCTTTGTCCTCCTCCTCCTCAATCTAATTCTGCTGCCTCATTTTTCTGGGGACAGATCTCACACACTTCCCAGTCACAGAAAGGTGTGGAGGTGTGGGTTACTTGGTTGGGAGGGGAGCAAGTTGGGATGAGCCAGCATGGAACACTATTCCTGGAGGGTGTGTTTTGCAAGGTTTCCCAATATCTCTGCTCCCTTTGGAGCCCTGTGGAGGCTGAGATATTTAGGCTCTTTCCAAACTCTAGCAGTACCTCCTGCATAGTGTTTCCTTTCATTCCTCACAGTGACTTTCATCACCTTTCCTCTCATTATCTGCAGTGGTCTTTTTCCAGCATCCTTTTTGCTTTTCTCCCATCTCCTGATCCTTTAGCTCTGTAAGAGAGACTAGGCTGTTGAGAGGAAATACCTGTCTCTGCTGCTTGGTACAGCAACCTGAAGCTGCACACAGGGTAAAGCAGGGCCAGCCTCTCTCACCCTGAATCAGATGACACAGTGGTGGCCTACATATGGCACCTGGAGCTTTAGATCTGTCAGTGCTCTTGTGTCTGTCCATGGCCAACATGTCTGTCATGTCTATGCCGTTCTGGAATGGGAACAAGTTCCCAGACTAAATTTCAAGGCAAAGAAGAAAGGGGAAATAACTTACAAGTATAACGATACGTAATTTTTATTTTAATATTGTTCCTCACTAACTGTCTAACTGATAATATTCTTCCTGCTATCTTCTATTAGATAGCCCAAAGCTCTTTACCAGTCTGTTTCAGATTGCAAGATTTTTACAACATTTACAGTGTAATACCTTTTCTGCTATTCCTGAAACAGGCAAGTAGTGGGCTCTTAAGTTCATAAAACTACTTGTTTAAGGGAAGACTTTAATCTTCACAGTCTTAATTACATAGATGTGAAAATAAGAGTGATATGTTTCCATGTTTCTCATATATTTCTGATCCGTAATCAATTTTCAAACTGTATCTTGAAGTAAGTCCATTTTCAAACGGTGAGAAAATAGAGAATGAGAAGCAGTACAAGTAAAGTTGCTTAAAGATAAGATATTAAAATTGTCAGAGGTAACAGGTACAAATCAAGACCATTGTGTCACTATGTACTCTCTCATTATTGAGAGTTTATTAAAAATTCTGTGGTCAAGTGCAGTGCATGCTTACAACCAAAGGAGAAACACAATCTTTTCTATCTTACACTTCAGGGTTGTGAACACTTAAAAATTATTGATGGCTTTCATGAAGGGTATTAGAGAGATTTATGCAATGCTTTTTCAGTTGTCATGATATAATGTCAATAGTTGAAGCAACACATGTCCAGGTGGTTTTGATATGTAACATATGCAGTCTTTCAACATTCTTTCTCCTGGAATTTCACAAAAATAATAATAAAAAAAATGTAATCTACAGCTGATGTCGGCATGATTCTTTAGCTTAGAAGTCCTCTGAGCCAGGTGTGATGGATAGAAGCTCAGGCCAACTGTGTTTTGCCATTGTTCCAAATGGCACCAAATTCTCAGCCCATTTGGTTTCTGTCTTCTTGTTGGACCATAACGTTCATCACAAAGTCAGTCTTGAATACATTTGACATGACCCCAGTCTGTGTTCAGGGATGAGAGTGTTTGACTTTGAAAGAGCTCATGTGCAAAAAAGGCTGGATTTACAAGTGGAGGGTATGCTTTTATCCTTTTTGGAATTTTGAATAATATAATAAAATACAATGTATGTCACCCTGCTTTTGCATGTCTTAAACTTGCATTCTAATATTTTAGACTAGCCTTCTGATGTTTTAGAAGTCTCAGCTGAGTTCCCATACTTTTTCATGTAAATAAGAAAATTTACATCCTTTTGCTATGAAAGAAGCCTTTGAGTGATTGGGATGTTCACCAATCCGAGTGCATGAGGTGACATGCCTCTGGGCCAATAATTGGCCACTTATGTACAGTGTATATAAATGGAGCAAGAAATTTGAATAAAGAGAATTCTTGCATGCTGACCCTGAAGCTGTCCTGCCTTGTCCTTTCCAAACTCCAGCCACATATGCTGCACAATAGAGCAACAAATGTACACTTGCTGACAGAATACCACAAGAATATAAAAGAAAGGCAATATCTTCATATCTAAAAAGAAAACCTAACCATCACCACAAAGAAACATACAGAAATACTACTAACAAAAGTTTTCTGCTCGCTGCTTAGTTGGACCACTACAGCTATTCTTGAGTAGCACAGCTCTGCAAGAATTAAGTGAACCTTCTGGAGAGTCTGGAAGCTGAATTAGAGGTCTAAACAGCATGAGTAATGAGGAAATGCTGTCATATATAGCTAAGGGGGTATGGAGGACAGGGCAACCTGAAGAAGAGAAACCTGAAAGAAGACAAAAAAAAGGCTTCAAGAATGTAAAGAGCTAATGCAGAGAGTAAAAGGATAATTAGTTTTTCTCATCCAGTAGGGATATAGTGAACAACACGGGAATTGAAGAAACGCAGAAGACATTCAGTTCAGACACTGTGGAAGCTTATTGAAATTAAAAAAGTAAGTTAGTGAGCCAGTGGAACAGGCTGATCGATGATTAGGAGATTTAGTATATGTATCTTGTATATAAGTATATGTCTATACTTACGAGGCATAGTTAGGGTATGATTAGAAAGTATAACTGATCTCAGAGCAGTAGGGTTTTGAAGTTCCTTCAAATCCCATTTTCTTCTGTTTCTATTTTTTAATATTATACAGTTCAGTGTTTAGCCATGATTCACTCATGACTGGAATAATTTTGGAAAAGCCCTATGTTAAATGCTATCCTTAAATGTGATTTTTTTCCATGGTTTGTCTGTACAGGAGTTTACTTTCCATGTTGAAGGCATTGTTGTTTTAACCATTTGTGTGCCCCGTATGGGTTCCTATCTTGGTGAAAGTAGATGGGATCAGTATTGCTCGGGGTAGAATTTGAAGCCCTTCCTCCTAAGAAACTCTGAGGGGTCTCTCTGATGGCATTCAGGGGACTGTTCCCTGGTGCCAAGGGGGTGCAAACAGATTATATCGCAATTTAGCACAAGGAAGTGAGCCAGAGCAGCAGGGAAGCACCTGGAGATGGACCGTGCCGCGTTCCCTCGCTCTGCAGGGGGAGCGTGCGGCGCTCCAGGCGGGCTGCCGATGGAAGGGACGGAGGAGCAGGCGGCGCTGCCCCAGACCCGGCGGCCGTGCGGGTTTGGCAGCGACGCTGCCGGGGGCGATGTCGGGGCCGATGCCGGGGGCGAGCCCGGCGCTGGGGCCGGGGCCGATGC